>APFE031158216.1:331150-344917 GCA_000404065.3 Pinus taeda | reverse complement strand
TAAAATAGATATAAATATCAGGTATTTATATCAAATCAGTTAAAATATTTTAATAATACATAATTATAGAAAATATAAATAAAATTATATCACTATTATATGAAATTCAAATCATGAAAATTAAACGTGTTCAAGGAACCATAATATTATGTATTACATTAGAAAAAAAATGCAATTTAGTTTTAGCTTTTAAAGATAAAGAATATTATCCTTATATTATCAAGTGAACGTGAATACACATGAAGATCTCTTTCAATGCAGTGGTGCAGTTTTAGGTCACAAGTAGGAAGAAGCATATATCGACACAGAATGGTATGCCTCGTCATCCTTCTTCTCAATCTTTTCAACATTAATGATGGAAATGAGCAGAATTATTGTGCTTAAGGGCAGTGCAGGAGAAATATGGTAACGCTAGGTTTCTACACATTAATAAAGCCTTCAAGGCCTTTGCAACTACATTCCAAAATAACAATCACCATACACAAAGCTTACAAGCGTTTTTCTATTTCAAATAATTGCGAACATTGTGGGGCCAACATTGTAAAAGTTCTTAAATTTATAATAAGAGGGCATAGAATTGTAAGATTTCGGCCTGAGCCTTCAGGTCTTTGGTGCATATTCCAATTAAGTTAATATCCGAGAATGTCGTATAACATGAACCAAAAATATCGTAGAAAAGCCAGTTTTGAGCAATTCCATGTTAAAATTACGTGAAATAGAATCCTGTTTCAATCTATGTCGGGGTTTTTAGCATGAGGAAGAATCATATGTCAACGCAGAATTGCCCTCTAACTCTGCAATATCCATTGTGAAGATGGGTAGATCAGTTTGCCCGGGCTCACGTACATGAAAGCGTATAATTAATAGGGTTTCAGTAATAAGATAACCAATTGAAAAATAGTTGTTTTGATGGCTAGAAATTACAAAATCTTTTTAAAAGTTGTTGTAAGATGTATTATTGGGAGACGCATATCAAATTTTAATTTGATTTGAGATATTAACTAAATTAATATAGTTTGAAATTGTTGTGTCGATTTTCTTGTAATTATATTTATTGGTTTATGTGATATTTTATAACCAAATTAAGATAAATGAGGCATATGAACATTTATTACTTGAAAATTGTTAGAGGTGACATCATAATAGGTTCGTACAATTTGAATTAGATGTATTAATTCCATTATAATTGTATTATTGATTTAAATGTAGGATCTTAAATTGAATTTTTTATGATAATTAAAACTAAAGTAACATTTGATTAATCTAAACTTATGATATTTTGATATTTATTTGATAATGTGATTAGATAAATTAATTCTTCAAATTTTGCTATTACATGATTTATTAAAAGAGAATAAAAAAGAGCTTCATTTGAAATTTGCTTGAGGACCTATGTTAGCGGCTGCAACCACCTTCCAAAATTTTGTTTATGCTTCTTTTTCAAGCCTCCCTCCTAAATCACAACAACTTTATCTCGCATTGACCCATGTACTTCTGCTTTCATTGAGCTTTATCTTTTGCATTTTATCTTGTGTTTTCTTACTTGGTTTCCTGTCTAACCCACAAGTTGATCTCTTCACTTGGTTTCAACCTAGTTCCAGCCTTGCCTTAGTGAATTGTGCAATCCTAACTAGCCTTGGTCTCGGGAATTGTGCACTTCAAGCCAACAGTGAGCCTTTAGCTCCAAAATTGCACAAAGCTAGCTGACACCCAGCCTTTAGTTGGGAAACTGTACAAAGCATGAGACGCACCGAGGGAAACTCATCCCAAAAATTGTGCAAAAGATTTTCCCTTAGCAGTAGCCCAATGCAGGAGCGAGTAAGTTGGTCAGTTCTCCCTGAAACTACAAAATCTATCTTGGCAATGCATGGTGATTTTTTCCCAAAAAATCAAAAAGAAAAAAGAAAAAAATAATCCCTAAAAATAGGGATCTATTTCAGAAGTTCGAAGTGGCACTTGAGTTATTTTTTAAACTGCCGCAAGTTGTCACTTTTTCCTAATTTTTGGCCTTCACATCATAAGCCCTAAATTGACCAAATCTATTTAATGGATGCCATTAGAGCTCCTTTACACATTCAGTCTTGGAGCTCTAGCATTCTCGAGGAGACCTAGGAACTTTCAACACGAGCATTGCAACTTTTGAAGGTAAGTCTTGCTTTTCTAGTCTTTTAGTACTTTTTCTGTTGGTTTTATTTGTTTAGCTTGTGAGAGTTTTTCTTACACATTTTATTGAATCCTTGCTCGTGTTTTGACTTTTTTTAGCTTTTAGAAGTGTTTTTTTAATTTTTTCATTGCCTTTCCCAAATGTTGCATGCATTATGAAGTTTTTACACTAACAGTCATTATTATGGAGACTCTCTCCACATGCTCCATTTTTCTTCAGTTTGATTGATTCCTACTCACTTTATTTGCATGCATCATCATTAACTCATATCTGTAGCCACTATCACATCCACCTTCACATGTTGTCGTTTTCATGCCCCCATTAGGCATATATGGGCTTCCCAGACCTCGATCTTACTTGTCGCTGGCATGCACTGTGCATTTCTGGATCTCAAGGCTTTTCCTTAGCTCCAATGATTACGCAAAGGTTGCACAGGCCTGCCTTGAACTATGCACTTTGCAGTTCCAAGAACCAATCTTGAGCCTTGGCCATTGGGATTACGCAATGCACAGTCTCACTTGGCCTAAGCCCGATTGAGCTATGCATTGCGTAGTTCCTGTCAACAAGGCCTCCCCACTGGTAGTTTGGACTATAGAATCCACAGAAAAAGCTAGAAATCAGTCACATCTAAGAGCCACGATTACGTAATTCTTCCCACTAGTTTCCCAACTTGTTGTTTGGTCTATTCTTAAAGTGCTTTTGGTTCCAAGATAACATTTGCATGCCATGAGTGTCCTCTATATCTCCAAGTACAACATTTGTTTAGAAAATATCCAATAGTTATAGGTAACATGGCTTCCAAGAGATCTGCATCAAAGGATATTGTCGAGGGTAGACTATGGAAATAGTTGAGCAGGTGTCAGTGAATTTACTAGTTTATGCAAACACTCAGTTATTCATTGATAAGGGTATGGAGTTAACATGGTATGAAATCAAGGATATCTTTGGAGGATACTTCAAGGAAGATCTAGAGGATTGACACGTGTATGTTAATATCCACTACTTAGGCCTACATAAGGTTCCATGCATGTACCCCATCTTACCTTGTGTAGACATCATCCACTGGATTATCTCACACACAGATCGAGAGACTATGATATTGAGAAGTTCCAGTCGAACACAACTTGCTATCTTCAAGATGAAGTACTATCATCAGATGTATCATTTTCCTCAGTTGGTGAATCGTATTGATACACTTTTCTATGCCATCCATAGCATTGTAAACACCAGAGATATTATAGAGCAATGGGTGAAAGGGTCGTCGAAATTCAAAGCGACAATCACTCATGTTTACAAGATAAAGCCACTCAAAAATGCTTACCAATTATTGATCATATTTGCATGCCGATTATACGATTAAGAGAGAACGAAGACCTTTTCAAAGAATTGGGTGGTTGTGTTGGACTAGTTAGTGAAGGATAGAAGGTCATTCAATTGGTTGGATATGCTGGCTCTTTAGTTGAAAGTCCATGTGACTAATGCCCGGAATCTGCCCAAGGATGAACAAGAAAGATTCTACATGTTTGTGTATTTTATCGATGCAATTTATTCCCAACATTGGTTTTCTAGGATGGGTTGGAAATCAACACCAAAAGAGAATGACGTCAAAACTTATTGAAAGTTCCTTTCTGAATGCAACCACCGATTAGATATGGCGAGGCTAGCTAACAATTTCATCATCACGGTGAACAAGTTGATCTTTGAGCATGATCCACCTTGCATGTCCCAACAAGTGAAGGAGGCAATACTCAACATTGCATATTGGTATGCCTCAACGAGTGGAACTTTCATTAGGTTGCTTGGTGGAGATAAGCCTCTGCATGTTCTACATGTATATGCCATAGAAAAGTTGGTCATGCAAGAGGTCTCATAAAACATCTCTAAAAGGTTATCATGAGGGCTGCATAGGAGGAAGAAGACACCATGGACAACTCTTCCTTTATGGAATATATTGTATGAGATTAAGATATTGAAATATGTGAATTTCAAAGCTAAGGATATAGCGAAGTTTGAGTTCAACACCAAAGACTTTAATCTGTATGATCCCCACGGTATTTGCAAGGACCACTGTGCGATGGTGTACTATCAATGGATCCACAAGATATGTCATTAGGTAGAGGAGGACCCTTGGATGTATTGTTACAATAACTCTAATCTCAATGAACCAATCAGTATATCCAACACATGGAAATTTGCTTTGCAGGTAGCAACACCACAGGATGCAACAATAACAGCAACAATAAGCAGAAAATCAGCGTAGGACAAGGGCAAGATGAAGATTATCAAAAACCTAGAGGCTATGTAAAGCTACAAGTTGAAAGAAGACCCTCTCATTTAGAAAGTAGCCTTGGTAGGGAAGGAAAAGAGGCAACAATGCATAAACAGACAGAGTGAAGGAAGAGAGAAAAGAAAAGGTTGGAGGGAGCATAAAGGAAGTTACAACAAACAGAGAATAAGTTCAAGGAAGAACAAGAGCTAAGAAGGAGAGAGAGGGGAGAGAAGAGGAAACAGGAATAAGAATAAGGGAAAGGCACGATGACATAGAAAATTGTGCCCATACAAGATGAGGAGTCAGAACAACCGGCATATGAAGAAGAGGGTGAGGAGATGTAGGATTGGGAGCTTGATTAGAATATTGAGAGAATGGTTGAAGTGAAGGACATGGAGTTGGGAAAGGAGCCACAAGACCAAGATACCGATCTCATGGGATGAGCTCCTGAGTTCACCCCTCAGCCTCCAACACCTCTAGTATCAGAACGAGTCCTAAGCAAGCAAGGAGAGGATCTTCTCCTTGACAATCATCTAGTGATGGATGTATACAATCTATCATTTGATGAGTTGAAACAAAATATTGTAAAGGCATAGAGAAATCAAATCTTGGATGATCACACATCCCTTGAATTTATGAAGGAAAGGGTGATAGTGTGAGATGTCAAAAACCATCAAGTCGTCATCACCAATGCAACTATGGCTTATGTAGGAGCCACAAGCTCAAATTTCAAGTTTGTATTAGTAGAGAATGAACAGATGGTAAAGAACTTGCAGGCTCCCAGGCAGAAGATAAAATAATTTGCAGGATCCTTAATGGCAGAGATGAGGAAAGTGATACTTGCTAAAGCATCAACTCTTGAGGCCACCATGTGAAAACTCTATGATGGATTTGTCACTGTGCATAAGGTGGTTTTCCATTTATATGGCTTCCAGTTGTGTAGTAGAAACATTCTCTAGCCTCTGATGAACATAGGTGTAGCCGTCACCCATGTGAAAGAATGGAAAATTAGGTACAAGGGAGTCCCACTTGACTTTCCCAAGATGAGGAAGCTGTAGGTAGAGCTAGACCAAGCAAGGATCTAGATGTTGATCCAAAACTATGAGCACCTCGCCCTATTCGTCAGCAACATACAGGCTTCATATGCATGGTTGTATAAGAGTTTGGATGTCATGGTGAGAATGCACAAGATCTCTTCAATCGGTCCCCTCACCGAAGCTAAGGAGAAGAAGCAAGTTTGACTAGAGATTGATAGGTATAAGGAATAGTTAAGGCAAGCGACCACCAATGATGACTTGGAGCTAAGTGCAGAAAACATGCATAAGTACATTGGTGGTCCTATCATAATCAAGACCATGTTACAAATGCTTTAGGATGAGTTGGACAAGGGTTCCAAGTCCATATACCTAGAAGCTATGGAGGCAAGAGTATGCTATTAGAAATACAATATCAAGCATTTTGTGGACACAATAGCACAATACCAAGCTTCGTATCTGTATGTCATCGAGAGTCATGAAGTGGAGGTTGACGAGTTGGCCTTTCCCCGAAATTCTGATTCATAATGTTTTATGTTGTTACAATGTCTCTAGCATATTTTGTCTCACATGACTAGATGTGGAAAATGTATATTGTTTGTAAATATGTTGTAATTGAAATTCCAAGTGTCATAAGTGGAATGTGAACAGTCACTATGTAATGTAACGAGTTATTTGTAAAGGAAGTTGAAGAGTCATGAGGATAGTCAAAGAGTCACAAAAGGGGGATGTGAAGGGTCACCCCACCCTTTGTTATAAATAGAACCTCATAACTCATATAATGGGATTTTGGGAGCCAAGCGTTTGGCTAGGCTTAGGCTTAGAGAAGGCTTGGGAGTATTGTGATGAGCCTCGGTTTCTCCACAACATAGAACGAGTATACTTTTTTTAGGAGCAAGTGTTATTGACTGTAATGTTATGCTATTGGGGGTAGTGGTTGTCGATGGTGTATGTATGGATGAAACTTTCACTTGTAATAATAATAAATGAGCCAACGTGTTTTCATGCATACGTTATTATTGTAGTTGGACTATTCTGGTTGCTTTACCAATCTATGTTGTTTAACTTATGTATTTGATTATGAACTACTTTGTATGCAATTATATGAATCTTGTTGAATGTGTTTTGTTGCACTAAAGCATCATTTTGTTTTGTGGAATATTATGCATTTTAGCTTGTGATGTCATTCCTCTTGTGTGTTCCTTTCAAATTGCATACCATTATAGGATTTTGAGGGACACACTTCCTTTTAACCTCTATTTGTTATAACTCCCATGCATCTCACTTCACTCGCTATAAGGTCACACAATTTCTTCCAAACAAATTCATCATACTTATCTTTGCATGCTACTACAGTCAAGGGACTACATTACCACCAACTCATGGGACTGCTACTCCAAACAATATGAGGTCTAGTTGGGGCTTCTTACTGGGGAGATCCCCTTAGATGTTGGTGGGTCTAGCACTGTCAATAGGACCAAAAATATATAGATTATGACCCTTCATATAGTGAACAATTCCTACTAATATTGGAAAACAAAAGAGACATCGTATAAAAATTTATTGTAATATCATAAGTTAAATATTTTAATGATTTACAATTTTAACTTGGATTTTGATATAATTGATATGAGAAAAGGTAAAACTAGGAGTGGCTATAAAAGACTTGGATTGACAACAATGTAAATAACTTATAATTTCTATTCAACCTACAAATCATGTAACTCTTGAAGTATACTTTACAACCATATTCTCTATATTTTCCACAAAATGAAGAAACTTAAGTAAATTTTAAATGAGCAGATACAATGTAGATATATTTTGTGTTGATACCCAAATTGAGTAAATAGTGACATTTAACCTTATAATAATTCTTTTAATACATCCAATCAAGGGAGGAAAGTAAATAAATTTCAAATGAGGGCATTACTTTTATACATATAAGTAATATTAATGATCTATAAATATTGTGTAATGGCCCATCAACGAAAATAACCCAGATCCATTTAAAAGTAAAATCTATCACCCATTTAGAAAAATCAAACATAGTAATACGCAATATTTTCGAATACCTTAGAATATATAAAAATATTGCACCTTAATAAATCTTATCCCTTTTAATGTTGGGTAAATATAATAATTATATATTTGTTATATGGGCTTTTTATATTATTCCTAAATATAAACATTATTATAAAATATCATAAATTATATTAATTATTTAATATTATTATACCAAATACAAATTATAATACTAATAAAGTTCATTCATTATTAAAACAAGGGACACTGCATGGCAGCAAGTCCCTGCCTTGAGCTGGAAAGCACTATATAGAATAATTCCAGTGGAGTCAGTAGATCCAGCGTAAGAAGCAGAGGCGGAGACATGGTAATAGCCAACAGCAGCCTGCCGAAATTTCTCCTGAAGCAGATGTCAAAGGTTCTCAGTTCTAGTGAAGGGCAGCGAGGAGTTGAGGATTATGCAGATTGCAGGAGGCTGAATTTTCTGTTGCTGTGGTCAGCCTATTCTCGAACCTGTGTAACAACAGATACTTTATAGACGCTGATTCAGAAAATTGAAGGAAGCGGGGACTCAGAGCTCCTGTGGAAGTTATTTATCAGCTACTCAATAAAACTAACTCACAGTAATTAAATTGTAGCTAGTGGGAGACTATCATACTCTATAGAGGCTGATTCAGAGGGGGCTCAGAGCTCCTGTGGAAGTGATGTATCAGCTACTCAGCCAACAGAATTAATAGTAAAACTAAGTCACAGTAATTAAATTGTGGCTAGTGGGAGACTGTTGTGAAACAACATTTCTAATTTGGTTTCAGTACCTTTGAATTCGATATTGCATTCTGTTTAAATTTAATATTGCACTTTGGAGTACATCTGTGGATTTTTTGAGTGGAATCAGTCCGCTGTTTTTGTGGGCAACCAGCCCTAGTTGATTGTGGCTTTGCAAATCATTGATTCTAATTAGGACATGCATGACAGAGTTTTGAATCTCAGCAAGCGATTGTCGAGATCTAAATTATTTCCAAGAAAACCTGCCACAAGTTGTACTGTAATACAGTCTCGTGCTTCGGAGAAAGTAGGACAATACACTAAGCAACAAAACAGGATGAGTGACTGAACTGGTAACTGTATATATTAAAATTGAAACAGGATTGCAATCCATTATGACAACGAGAAAACGACAAATTCTAGTGTCATTCATGTTCACATTTCCTCGTATTATTTTAGCCCAACATTTAATAAAATCTAAACACCAAACGACCTGATCTACCCCTCAAAAGTCAGTTACAACTCTCACGAAGGTTGTAAGGGTATTCGTAGAGAATGGACCATTGGTAGATCCTTGTGACAACACGCGAGCCTGTATTCTATTTTGCAGTGATATTCCGTCTTTATAATGCTTACAGGTCAATGTTATCTTGACACAGTATATGACAAAAAATTGGAAAGAAGGCGATACACCATTTGTACAGCCCATATTCTATATTGCAAGTTATTCACAAATAATATATATATATTTTTTTTCAAATGATAACTTTATAGATTATATTAGACATAAAACATTGGACCAAGTAAAGACAATCTATTCGACCATGACGTATGCTCCAAGATTGATAGCCTCTAATATATAATGTGGAGGAATAGATTATTATTAATGCATGAACTATGTGGCTGGGTGGTTGCCTTATTCTATAATTATATGCGGCAAGACGGGCATTTAGATTAATAATGTGTGTACTATGTTGCTGGGTGGTGGTATTATTCTATAATAATAATAATTATATGGCAAGACGGGGATTTCCCCTATGTATCAAATGATTCATGCTGCAATAAAGTAATTGTCTGAGCGACCACTATTGAAGAGTCTTTCGTCACCTCATGCAAGCCGAGACCATTACTTCAAACGGCAAAAGGTGACAGCAATGTAGCTGGACTTTCCACATGTAAAGATAACGACAAGCAGCATGCTACCGAAACTATTTAAATCATTTTTTCAAAGGTGTATTTAAATGAGAATTTAACCAGGTGTCAGCATATAGATTTCAAGAAGGGAAAAAATCTTAATAATTAATTGAAAACCATTCGTAACAACTAGGACTTCAAATATTTCACAGTCAAACATTGAACAAAACACGACAGGGAAAGAAGAACCATAGATTGGCGGTCGTACACCTTCTAGTGCGTTGTGTGAGCTAATGAACTCAAACACCATTTATTTAATTCTCTCGTTCTCTCAATCATTCATAACATATCCACCCACTAGCCACTTGTTAGTCCACCATTCCTTCAATCTCTGCAACACAAAGGCCACGTATCTCTCATGCTGAACATGAACCTGCATGCATACCAAATTCCTTATTCTAGCATAAAGAAATCATTTTATAGCGGGCGGTGGAACAAAGGTTATGTCTGTCAGCGACGTCTATTAACTGTTTGGCCCATGTCCATTACCAGCTAGCTCCTGACTGTAAAACCTATCTATTGAGCAATCCCTTATCTCTCTCGAATATTCTAACTAGTTCTAGCTTCAATTCTTCTACTCGTGGTCTATATGAAGACCTTGAACCAGCGGCGGCCATCTCAGGTGTATACCAAATAGTTTGGCATTTCAGGTGCAAAATCAAAGTGAGTAGTTCCACCAGATGCAGCAAGTTCCAGAAGTAGGAGCAAGGCCACCACCTGGGACAAAAAATCTATTGATGTTCCTGTTTGCGCTAATTGGAAATGCAGCCTACGTAGCCAGGTAATTCTACTGTCTTTCTTTCGGTCATAGAATTGGATTATTCCACTTCTAAAGAATTATTCTATTCTGAGAAGGAAGTAGCTGATGTATCTATGAAATCTAGTTGTGGGTGTATATCGCAGCATTCTAGTAAAGACATTGGAATGGAAAAAATTGAAGCCAAATATGCCATGGCTGGTGGATGCTGCAGCCTGTGTGCTTTTAGATATTTTTGTATCCTTTGGAAACATAGCACTACAGATTTGTGTTCAACAGTTTTTAATGCCCTGAAGAATACTTAACGAAGATTTATGCAGATTCTCGCTCAGTTCATCTATTATAGGACAAGAAAAGATGATCAGCATGAAGATAACATTAATGGAAATTACGAGGCAATGAAGTCATAGCAGTAAAGCACATGGAACACATCTTAGTATATCAGTGGATGGCTACTGTGTTGTATTCAACATTCAGTCCCAACTTTAAATGATGTTTGGACATGATAGTAAGGTAAGCTGATGGTTTAACGACCGATTATTATCAACTCAATTTGCATTTGAACCAGACTATAACTTTATTCTACAGTTCCTCTTTCTTGTCCTCGTATAAAGACCTATGTTCAGATGTGTTCCAAAGCAATCAACCTTCTTCAAACGAAGTTTGTAATATTATGTGGACAACTTTTCTCCACTGCGATACTTTCCATCTGGAAAGAGTTAGAATCTATTTGAAAAAATTGAATGTTTTGCATAGTAGTAATTATTCTTCAGCAGGAAACAATGTATACAAACAAAATTGTTTAATGTAATTAGTTATTTTTTTTCATATATTTCTTCTTCTAACTAAATATGGAACTTGGCATTGGCTTTTTCATGTAGTTCTTGTTTTGAAGGCCAACTTACATAGGCATCCTCGAGGTGGTAAAGGCTTCTACCTCTGTGTACACTCCTACTCATTGTACCCATTAGACCTGTCTAGTAGTTGTTAACTCCTTCGCTAGATTTAGCAGAGACTCTAGAAAGGAGAAATAAATTGAATTCAAACATTGCATATTTACTTCTCTATTATACAAACATAGAAATATAATCCTGTTAAATTATACCATTCTGAAGAGAGGATAATTTAGCATCTGTTATGTACAATACAGAGAGGAAAAATAGAGCTCGATACATCTAGAAAATAGACGAGTAGACGAATTATTTAATGAATTGATAAAGAGTAAATTGGACTTGCTTGCCTTTCAAAGAAAAAGAAGACTGGAAACTAATCTCGCATGGTATTGACTAAATAAACGATATTGTCATAAATAATAGAATAACAGAGGTAAGTCAAGTTTCAGATACTGCCTCTTTAATTCCACCTGGATAGATGCCATGGGAATAAATGAAAGTAACAAAATAGGATTCTTTACATCTTGTTAGTTGGTTTTCACAACATTAAGAAGTAACAGAGCATACTGACTTTCTACTCTAGATTTGCTTCTGTTAAAACACAGAAGACACTATCATTATTCAAACTACATGATACATGAAAATTGACTAAAAATAAAGTGTTGTACTGGTTTATTATTGCAGATGGTGTTTTCTCTGAGTACCTTGCATATCAGTTGATTGCATATCGGTTGAAGGCATAGCTACGCCTGCAGCAAGAACTTGAATTTTATCCTGCTTCACCATGCCAAGAAGCTAAGCCGGTAGGGCAACGGAGTGAATACTCCTCTCTTTGTCTCTTCCAATTGCTGCTGTGGCTACTGTTGCTGGGCTAACTGGGAGGGAATCCACCTATTGCTTGCACCTACTATGTTGGAGCTGGCAAGATCAGGTGCACTTCGCCTTCACTCTTCAGAAGCCAGAGAAGCCAGCGTAAATACTAAGAGCAACTGAACATGAACATGGAGACACCTAATCAACACAATTATGAACATGCAGACTCCGAATCAACATGCAGACACCAAAGCATGCAACATGCAGTAACCTATGGCAACAAGTGGCAACTTCAGCTACTTTTAAATTAGTTCTAATTCAGTTATATACTTTCACATTCAAAGAAGATACACATATGTTTTCTTAACATTAAATGTTAGCAAATTAATGCTAAGGCAAAGATAGCATTACTTCATGAAGGTGTCAAGTTGGTCTAACTACTTGTACTTCTCCCAACTTTTTCCTAACTTTTGAGCCTGTATACCTCGATTTGAGGCCAAATAAGAAGGAGATTTTGTTGATTGGTTAAATGCATAAAATATTGTATTGGTTGATGTGTCCTTTCCAAAAACTTTGCTTTAAGCTAAAATTCGTTTATCGGTTATAGTGTCAAACTAATGCTAAGGACTAAAATCGATTACTATAGTCCCTGCCAGCCCCGAAGGGGCAGGGACTAAAAATAGCCATATGTTATTTAATATTCTTTAAGAAATACTTTTAAATGCCAAGCACAAGATGGGGAATAATTAGAGAAATGATGTTTTGTTAAGGAAATCTTTTGTGTGATGGAAATTGGTTTGCAACTTAGTGGGTAGAAAAAGTAGAACCATGTTAAGGGATGGTGCCCTTATGTTGTAAATATCATAATATTAATTATTTATATAAATAAAGGAATATTTCATGTTTGTGACACTAAGAGCTATATGATTAATATAAAAGATATATTAAATTTTTCATTCAATACACACATTTTTAATTTAGTTTTCAAAAATATTTTCCGCAATAAACAACTTCTTCTCCTAAAAGGGTTACAACTAATAAATATTTTGTTAGAAAAAATCCAGATATCTCTGTATTAAGCTTATAATACCCCATAATCTCTTCGTTAAATATTAAAAACTCTATTAATCACTATTATTAGATTGATATGAAAAATTATAACTCCCATATTTATTTACTAATTATTAATTTTCTAATTACAATTTTCTTATTGATATAATTAATTGTATTTAATATTTTAATTTATAATCTAGCTTACCCAAATATTAATAAATGTTTTTTGCAAATATATAAGTCATTTGTCAATTTAGTTTAGACTTAAAAACCTATGATCCAAAGGAGTCTATATTGTGAAAATAATGTGAGAATAGAATGAAATCTCAATCACAACAACCCTTAACATTAAGAAATATATTCTAATGTTTATTTCCAACTATTGAAAATTTCATCACATCAGTTATGTTAGAAAAGATTTTTTTTTAAATCAACAATTTTAACAAAATTTTACAATAAACATGACAAAAAAAAAAACAAAACAAAAACCCTATAAAAGTGTAAAAATAAAACATAAAACATAAAGCATGACAAAAATAAAAGCAATAAAAACATATAAACTCTCGCTCGATATATAAACTCTCGGCTCGCAGATATTTGAACTCTCGCAGATATAAACTCTTGAACTCGGCGTTTTGAACTGGGCATATCTTCGGTGATCCGGTTTTGAACTGGGCATATTTGATCCTCGCATATAAACTCTCGCTCGATATATATCTTCGGTGATCCGGTTTTTGAACTCTCGCAGATATAAACTCTTGAACTCGAAGTTTTGAACTGGGCATATCTTCGGTGATCCGGTT
>APFE031158216.1:285325-330957 GCA_000404065.3 Pinus taeda | reverse complement strand
AAAATGTTAAGTAATGCTGATCGGTTAGGTTCGTTCGCACCATTCTTTAACATTATCCAAACATTTAGTTTCTCCAACTAAAACAATGGCGTTATGGGTCACAAATATGAAAGTCGTATTAAATGAACAAAATCATAGTATTAGAATTACTACGCTATATAAAATAGTTATGTTATATAAATATGCAAAGTATAATAGTTTTTGAAAATCATAAAGAAAAATCAATCTAATCTAATAATTTATAATTTTAAAATTACAATAATAGATGTTGTTTGTAATAGGGTAGCAAGTTAATTGGGTTTGATTCTGGGAAAATTTTATAGTTAAGTGCAGTTAAGCTAGAGGTAATTTGGAATGGGTGACCTCTTGAGAAGTCCTAGTTACTCAAGCAAGCCCAAAAGTGATGATTGACATTATGTGATTCATTTCACTAGTTTCAATCCCATTTCTTCACCCTTTTAAGCATGACCCGATGCAATGAGTGCTATGTAGACTATTCAAAAATCATGAGAAATTAGTCAATTACGACTACTTCTCATGAAAATGATAATAGATGAATAACTTTCTTAAAAAAATTGAACCTCAAAAAATAATATCTAATATATGTTGTACTCTTCTTTTTATAAAAATTAGTGTTTTTTTTAAGAATATAATTACAACTAACAATGCAATGTAAAAGCATAAAGCACTTTAGAATTCCCCAAAATTATTTGTCCCTCAAGAAAATTTTCCATAAGGATGAGAAATATTGATTATATTATTAGAAAATAGGAGGAAAATCACTTATCACTTTTTTTATATGGTTAATATTTATTTTTAATTTAAAATAAATGTGTTTAAAGAAATAGAAAATAAAGAAAAATACAAATATTAGAACCCATGCAATAAATAAAATTAAAATAAATATTTTTAAAAATCTTATTGTTAGATAAAATAAGAAGAATTTTCATGCTTATATTTACATAACCTAAATATCAAATTCCAAATATTTACAACATTTTACCAATCATCAAAACTAGGAAAATTTGTGAATGTTGTAAGGAAAATTAGTTAGTTTTTATCATTATTCTTATTGTCGAATAGATAAAAGTTGATCTCAATTGAAAGTATCCTCTTCTACCAACGACCATGAATAATCAAATCAACACTTTAATTTCAATTCTTAAATTTAATAATTATTATTTATTTTTTTTTAAGTTTGAACTAGGAGATAGTATATATATAGTTTTTAATATTGTTTATGGAGTTTAGGGATAGGGGATTATAGAATCCATGAAATATTTGTGGCAAAATGGTTTGTTTTAGAGGGATCATTTCTTATAGTCTCAACAATAGAACTTGACCTTGAAGGTGTTGAGTGAATTCAATTTATAATTTTTCAATATAAAAAGTATTTTGTCTTATAATTTTTTAATAGAATAAGTGTTTTAAAGATAAAGACTAGATTAATCAAGCTAAATCTCTACTAAATATTTTGTTAAATTCTCAATTTAGAATTTATTGGACAATTAATATCTCTCAAAATAAAAACGATTTAATCTTTTTATAATGCAAAATCAAACGCTTCTTCGTAACCAATCCGTGATACACACTAATAACATATTATAATCCTAACAATGATTTATCTATAATTTTTTTTAATAATTTTTATTTTTAATACTTTTAAATATAATTTTAATTTTTATATAATACCACCCTTCAAATTAAATATACAAATAATATAAAAAAAATTTTGTTATTAGAATGCTTTTGAATTATTAATATATTTCTAAACTATGACCTATTTGTAAATTATCATAACAAATATACTAAACCACTATATTATTAAATATTAAATTATCATATCAATAATATTTTTAGATGAAAATAATCGACATGTAAAATTTCATTTTTTATTATAACCAAAATGGTATACATTCCCTTTTTATGTTGTAGACCACCATTAAAAGAACTTTGGAATAGATCATATTCTATATATAGTTATGCACGAGGGAACCAAATCTTGATGCTAGTGATAGTTATAATAATGACAACGCCAAGAAAATATTAATGAAGGTAACAACGTTGATTAAATAATCAGAATGTTATCGTCACAAATATTACGCGTATTGAATAAAATAATATGTTTATATAGGTTAAAAGACAATCTTTACATTATGGGAATAGAGTTGGTGATGTTTTAGAAGTGCTTCCGGGTTTTGAATATGAAAAGGATGTTATAAAGTTAAAATAATATGTTTATATACGTTAAAAGACAATGTTTAAATTATGGAAATAGAATTGGTGATGTTTTAAAAGTGCTTTGTAAGTTTTTAATATGAAAAAATGTTCTAAAGTTATGTTGCGTAATTTTATTTTCTAAAAACTAAAGAACAATAAAATTTATTATAATATATGATTAAATATTACAAATATTTATTCAAATTTACACCTAAAAAATCAAATATTTAAAAGTACAATGTTTTTTGAAATATTATATTAAAATAATTTACACTGTAGAAATTTTGTTTTCTCAATACATAAATATAATTTTTTCCGGAGCACGAGATAAATAGGAAATTATAATAAATCTAGAATTAAATCCGAAAAAGACTCTGCAGCAAAATCAAATCTTGATATTAATAATAATGATAATGCAAACAATGTTGATGTTAATCAAATAAGGAGAATATCAATGTGGTTATTGTCGTCACAAGCGTTATACTTCTCCAATAGAATAATATGCTTATACATGTGAAATGACCATGCTTATATTTTGGAAATAGAATTGGCGGTCTTATAATTACAAAGACTGTACATGTCTACATAAATTTAGTCGGCATCATTTCAAATTACAATTCCCATGCATATTGTTTTTTATACTGTATTTTTAAATTTTAAAATTGTAACCATGCAAATAAACGATTGAACGAGATGCTATAATGGTGGCCATTCGATATGCTGGGAGTATTCTTCGCCTTAATCATTATGTACGGCTAACGGGTAATCGTTCCGAAAATTGCGTTGGCGGAAACTGCGGTACGGCGGTCTGATGCGATTACTGTTGTTGAGTCATTTGGGTTGGTTGTTTTCGCTTGCAAGGTGTTGAATGACTGCACTCCTTTGTTTTTTCAGATCGCTTGATATCGAAATGAATGGAAGATATTAATATTCAGTAACCAGAGCAGGTATAAATTCACACACACTGTAACTTATTTATCTGAATAAATCAACCCCAGGAAAGAAGAACAAAAACAAGCACATTAATCTCTGTCACGTCGTGTTAATGCTCGCAGGTCGTCTTTACACAGCGACCTTGATAACACAACTTATGGTACCTTCGAGAATCATGTGGGCTCGTTCAAGGGACACATCGTTTCACTGCAAGTCCTGGTAAGTTGCTCAATATTGTTTTATTGCAAATTATCTTGTGATTGTGGAAAATGGAGCTCCACATAACGTCACAACGGCGATGAAATGAAATTACAAGTTGAAATTATATTCTCTTAAGTTTTAATATCTCGTGGTTATAGAATTTTTTCTTTGATTCATACTATCAATTTTTTGGTTTATTAATCAAAGCATTCATATCTATTGGATTTATCAATCACTTAATCCAACGTCATATTGTGACAACTATTGTCATCCAAGGTTAACCATGGTGAACCATGGTTCATCGTTGCGTTTTGACAAAGATTGTTTCAATATGAAAGTCAATCATGGTCAACCATTGTCCAATGTCACATTGTGACAAAGATTCTCTTAATATGAAAATCAACCATGATTAACCATGGTCCAGCAAAGATTCTCTCAACATTACAATCATCATGGTCAATCATGGTCAATAACCATGGTCACATTGTGACAAAGATTGTCCCTTGGTCCAACATCACATTGGGACAACCATGGTCAACCATGTTCCAGCGTCGCATTGTGACAAAGATAGTCTCAATATGAAAATCAACCATGACTGACCATTTTCATACATTGCATTGTGCCAAAGGTTGTCTATATATGAAAATCAATCATCGTCAACCTAGCCTAATATCGCATTGTGAGAAGGATTGTGTCAATATGAAAATTATCTGTAGTCAACGATGGTCAACCATGTCTATTATAGGGTTTATAATATTTATCTTAGTGTTTATAAACCTTGGGTTTATAATAGCCTTTTCTAAATATGAATATCAATCATGGTCAACCATGGTCCAATGCCGCATTATGACAAAGATTGTCTCAATATGAAAATCTACCATGATCAACAATGGTCTAACATCGGACTGTGACAAAGAGTGTCTCAACATTACAATCAATCATGGTCAACAATGGTCAATTATGGTCAACCATGGTCACATTGTGACATACATTGTCACTAGATTGAATGTCACGTTGTGACAACCATGGTCATACATGATCAATAATGGTCCAATGTCGCATTGCGACAAAAATTATCTCAACATGAAAATCGACCATGGTCAACCATTATCTTAGTGTGTCAAAGGTTGTCTAAATATGAAAATCAATCATGGTCAATGATATTTCAACTTCACATTCTGACAAATATTGTGTCCGTATGAAAATCATCCATGGTCAACCATGTTTCTTTTTGGAGTTTATAATATATATATTAGGGTTTATATGTCTGTAGTTTATAATATTTATCCCTCAGGTTTAATATTATTCCCTTCGATTTATAATCCCTTTGGTTTTTAATATTTATCCCTTGGGTTTATAATATTTATATTAGGGTTTATATACCTTGGGTTTATAATATTAATCATTTGAGTTTGATATTATTCCCTTGGGTTTATAATACCTTGGGGTTTTAGAATTAATTCCTTGGATTTACACTATCAATCCCCTAGGTTTATTAATCAAAGTGTTCATATCCCTTGGGTTTATCAATCCCTTGGTCCAACATCTCATTGTGATAAAGATGATCTCAATATCAAAATCAACCATGGCCAACCATTTTTCAACATCACATTGTGCCAAAGGTTGTCTCAATACAAAAATAAAGTATTGTCAACCACATTTCAATGTCGCATTGTAAGAAATATTGTGTCAGTATGAAAATCATCTCTCGTCAACCATGTTTATTTTAGGGTTTACAATATTTGTCTTAGGTTTTATATGCCGTGTGTTTATAATAGTCTTTTCTCAATATGAAAATCAATCATCGTCAACCATGGTCCAATGTCGCATTGTGACAAAGATTGTCCCAATATGAAAATCAACAATGATCAACCATGCTCCAACATCAGATTGTGACAAAGATTGTCTCGACATTACAATCAATCATACTCAACCATGCTAAATAATCATGGTCACATTGTGACAAAGATTATCTCTTGGTGCAATGTCACATTGTGACAACCATGGTCATCTATGGTCCACCATGGTCCAACATCACATTGTGAGAAAGATTGTCTCAGTAAGAAAATCAACCATGGTCAAGCATGGCCAACCATTGTCCAACGTCGCATTGTGGCAAAGGTTGTCTCCATATGAAAATCGATCATGGTCAACCATAGTCGAATGTCACATTGTGACAAAGATTGTGTTAGTACAAAAACCATCCCTAGTCAACCATGCTCAACTATGTTTATTTTAAGGTTTATAATATTTATCCGTTGTGTTTAATATTATTCCCTTTAGTTTTTAATATTAATCCCTTTGGTTTATAATATTTATCTTAGTGTTTATGTATGTTGGGTTTATATTATTAATCCCTTGGGTTTATAATACCTTATAGTTTTAGAATTAATCCCTTATGTTTAAAATATCAGTCCCTTCGTCCAACATTACATTGTGACAATCATGGTCATCCATAGTCAACCACGATCCAACATCGCATTGTGAGAAATATTGTCTCAATATGAGAATCAATTGTGGTCAACCATGTTTATCTCTTTAACTTCCACTTCCTTTAAAAGCATTTCCTTTTGAAACATATTAGAGAGAGGAGTTTTATAAACATCAATTGCATGAAGAGCTAGAGGATACCAATTTTCAGGATTTTCTATTATCTCTAGTTCTTTTTTAGACTCTATTTCCTTTTCAAAAGATCTAGAATCTACTTCAGTAACAACACTTCTTTCCAGAGTTGAAAAGGATCTGATTAAACTAGCCATTAGGAACGTTGTAGGGCTTTGATACTAGGAGATAATAAAAGATAAAGAAAACCAACCTCTAATAAAAGTAGTTCCTTGAGACGGTATCTTCTAGCACTTGCTTTGCGTGTCTTCTACACCTTGGCCTCTCCTCAGGCACTTCTCTCAGCAGCTTTACTAACACCTCTGTTGCAGCCTTACTGATACTTAGAAGAAGATATCAAGTGAACAACTCAATTTAGAGTAAAAAGGTGAAAAAATCTCTTATTAACTCAAAAGGGGAACTTACAGAGCATTACAATATGAAAACAAGCACTCAATTCAACAACACATGCTTGTCTTCTGTTGATTTCTTACTTTATAGACTCATTTTTTTTTTGGACATGACATAAAGTGGAAATAATTGAGGGTCTTGTCAGCATTTCCATAGTCCGACGGTGTCTACTCAATATTTCAATACAATAATTCAAAAGCACACCAAGGACAATAATTCAAAGTGGAAATATTTGAGGGTCCTGTCGGCATTGTCATAGTCCGATGAAGTCTACTCAATATTCTAGTACAATAATTCAAACTTTCAACTATTTGCAAGGAATCTAAAGAATATCACCATGATCCCTTAAGGCTGCGGTCTGAATCATAATCATCAAACTCGTCAGAAGATGGATTCTCTCGTAGATATGCTTCCTCCATTATCTTTAGATATTTCTCTTCATAGTCCAACGTTGTGGGGTCTTGGGCATCTTGGTACACATCTAAATACAAAACATCCTTTCCTTTTAAAGACATTGTTGTTGTAGATGCTATAGCTACTTAGAGGACTATCCTGCTTCCAGTGTTATTCGATCTTTGTAGGGATGATGGCTTTGGTAACGTAACTTGAATGGGTCATCTTTCTTTCTCCATCTATTGATGTAAGATGTAGGAATTATCTCAATATCTAAGAAAGAATCTTTATGTGCTTTTGAGAAAGCTAGCATCTGTAACACGAGTAGTTCTATTCCATCCAATAATTCCCATTTGAAAATCTAGAACATACTAGTAGCTATTTCGATGGTGTGCTCTACTCGGATTTTGCAGTGATCACTAACACTTTCCTTTTCTTGCCATCCAAACTCAAAATTAAATGTTGTGCATACCCTGATTGATAATAACAAACTAATCAAGCATATAGTATCTACAGTCCAATTTCCTGAACTTACTCCAACTGTGATTAGTGCCTTTTGATTCAGAGAAAACTTTAAAATAAGATACTTCCCTTGCGATTCGGTCAATTTTTTGATAATATGAATTTTTTCTGCCAATTTTTGCATGGGAAATTCTTTTAACCATCCCAGAACTCTATTTACTTCATCCTTATCTTCTGCAAATGCGGAACTTTCTGAAAGCTAATTTGCAAAATCCTGTGGAAAGGGATTTGGCTCAATAGCATTCCTTATTTCTGGGATATTAAAATCCCATGGTGTAGAAAAGATTTTAATATACTGTAGATTTCTTTATACACATTGAGATTGTATTTCAACCTGTTTCTTCTTGCAGTAACCATTCTTGATTTCCCAATTTGCAAAGGACTCGAATATTTCATACTGAGCAAAAGTATTTGAATGCATATAATCTAGATCTCTTCTTTGTAGATATGATGCTTCCATTTCCTCGAACAGATCTGGAATTCTTAAGGTCTGTAAAAATTGACCAACTTTTATGTTGATGTTAACATCATCAAGGTCCATCACCTTAGCACTAGTAAAGATTTCAAGTGCAAAATCAATATAACCAATCATTTGATAATAGTTTAAAATTTCCAAGACCCAAATCATAGATTGAGTATACTGTATGGACCATAAATCATCAAGTGTTCTAAAATATAATTTGACTTTCATATTTGGTAAAGAGTATGCTTTTACCAATTCAAGATCCAATCTAAGAAGTGTGCCAATATTCTTTGATTGCCAGGCTTGACATTTTTTAATCCACTGGTTTCTTCGAAGCCTGAGTCCAACTACCTTTTTTATTTCTAAACAAAGATCTTCCAAATGCTTCTCAAGAATTTTGAACCGTTTTGCCAAAGTAACAAGATTGTGCAGCTGATCTAGAATATCAAAAATACTTCCTCTGACTTTTGTCCGGTTGCAGCCAATTCTATGAGCTTTATTCATTTCCCTGATAAGAGCATTGGCAATATAGTTAGAATTTCCAGGAATCTATTCTACATCAAAATCATATTGCTGGAACCAAATTTGCCATGATAATAATCTTCCTCTTGCCATCTATCTTGATAATTTTTGCTGACAAGAAATATTTAAAATTCATTGAGTCAGTCCTAATCAAGAATTTTCTTGGCGCAAGATACAATTCAAATTCTTGAATGCCACTAAATATTGCAAGAGTTTCTTTTTCAGAAACAAAGTAATTTTTCTGAATGGGGAGGAATTCTCCTGATGCATAGATGCATAGTTCTTCTTCTTTGTTTTCCTCCTTTCTTTCAAAAAGAATAGCTACCCAAAAATCATATGAGGCATCTATTTGTAAAATTAACAATCCTTCTACTGGAGGTTGCAATTTTGGCATGGACTTACATTCTTTTTTAAGATTTTTGACAACGACAGTGGCTTGACTAGACCAACCTGATTTTAAATGCTTTCAAATAGGAGCAATTTTTCAGATAGCCTGGGAATGTATTTATGGAGATAATTTAAAACACCCAAAAATATCTGAATCATTTTGGTATCTTTGAGTTCATCAGGGAACTTAGCAAGCTTTGTTAGCACACGCGATTGCATCTATATATGTCCATCGATTACATGAATTCCAAGGAAATGAATATCATTTTGGAATAACACCATTTTCGTTTTTGAGAGGACAATACCATGAGCTTGAACTTGTTGAAAAAATATTTCTAGATGAGCCAAATGTGTTTGTAAATCTGGACTATGGATTAAAATATCATCAATGTAAGTTATGATAAAATCATACTTAACAAATATAAAATCCATTCTTTTCTGGAAGAAAGCAGGAGCACTCTTTAATCCAAATGGAACAACTCTCCATTGGAAAAATTATGCAAGACATGTGAATGCTGTCTTATGTTTGTCTGCTTCTTCAATCTGAATCTGGTAATAACCAGTTTTCATCTCAAATTTAGTGAAGATTTTACTCTTCTGAATTTTATGCATTATTACTTCTTGACAAGGTAAAGGATAATGAAAGCTTTGAATGATTGCATTCAATAGTTTGTAATTAATCACCATTCTTTCTTTACCCCGAACTATTTCAGAATGATTGCAGAACACGAATAATGGGAAACACTCAGTTCAATCAATCTCAGCTTCAACAATTCTTCAATTTGTTTTTTGATTTCTTGTTCATCATAAGGAGTACAAGGAATTAGCTTACCTTTCACTCCATTATTATGCATGGTCACAATTTCTTGCTTGGAGCTCTCCTTTTCCCAAAATTTCTGAGGGTCTTCTAAGCAGCTTTTAACTAACCGTTGATATATAGAGATTTGTTCCCGGGTCTATTGCGGATCTATTCCTGCTTTTTGTTTTGTTTTGAGAGCTTCATTCTTTTCATAAATCTACAGTACTTTCTTCCAATCTTTGGAATCATTTTTTGGCTTTCTTGTGCTGGTATTCTTCTGGATTTCTCTTCTTACTTCAGAATCTGCAAATTTTAATCTCGGAACAGAGATTGCTTGTTTTTTGAAATTGAAGATAGCTTTATCTTCGCTAATAGTCACGATCAAAACAGAATTAATAAATGGCATACTGAGAATTAAACTGGAAAATGGGTCGTAATACTCTATAGCAGATATCTTGACAATCTTCCCACTTCTTTTTAAAGAGATATTATCCACATAGTGAGTAAGATTAACTGTACCTCCGATTGTTTTTAAAATCAGGATATTTTGGAGAGTTTTCCATAATCCTTTAAACAATGATGGTCTGGCAAGATTGTTTGAGCCACTGTTATCAATAAATGCATTAAGATCTATCCAACTATTTCTAACTTCCACGGAGACTGGTATATACAAAAGATTATTTGTTTTTAACATTTTCTTCAAAAAGGTTTGTTCTGTTGGTTGGTCGAATTGAGGAACTGGCATTGAGGATGTTTGTCCAATATTTTTGTAATATGGACAAAGAGAGTTTAACTGAGGGAGAATAGGTATAACATGTTTTCC
This sequence comes from Pinus taeda, assembly GCA_000404065.3. NCBI lineage: Eukaryota > Viridiplantae > Streptophyta > Pinopsida > Pinales > Pinaceae > Pinus > Pinus taeda. The sequence goes on along the minus strand of APFE031158216.1, from coordinate 320,682 downwards.
TTTGTCTTTCTCTTGTGGGAGAGACCAACATAAAGATTTTGTTTCAATATTTTCAACACTGTCTATATCAATCTCAAATTCTTCACTGTAATGAAGCTCTTCTTCTTCATATTCAACTGAAAATTCATCAGTAGAACAATCATAACAAATATTCATTTTCTGAACGTAATTGATTAACTCTTGATATTCTAAAAAGGAAGCATCAGTTAACATATATACATCTGATGGTTCTTCTTCTGATTCTACAACAAACCAATCATCACAAAATTCCTCAATATTTACACATGCTTTCAATTTACCGGATGTGCTTTTTGGACAAGCATGAGCATAGTGTCCTTCCTATTTGTATATGAAACAACAATTGTTATTGGTTCACGACTGTTTCCTCTTCTTTAGAAATCTGAAATTTTTAAAAGGTCATTTGTGATTTGCAATTTCTTGGTCTTGAATTTCCCATACCTTTTATGTTTTCTCCTTTTCTTAAATGGTGTCCATGGCAAAGCAGCACAATAAACATTGGCACTCAGAGTTATGTCATGTGCTTTTTTTTGCCAACAGAGATATTTGACTTTCTCTTGACATCTAAATAAAAGATCTATCCATTAAATTTGATCTATAGTTTTTCTTTGAAGCTCAATATCTTTAGAAATCATGTCTCCTAGATTTCCTGGTAATTTTGATGGAAAAGAAATTTTCTGAACTGAATCATTTGAAAGATTTGCTTTGTAAACTTTTGCCGTAAAATCTTTACCAAAAGCTTGAAGACATTTTAGATCTTTTAGTTCCATTCTAGCAAGCTGTGTAATGATTCGCTTTTTCTCGTCTATTGGCTTGGGGACAAACTGTGTTTTCAGTAGTACCTCTAGAGTAGAAAGTCGTGCTACAATTACTAGTGTCGTTCTGACTCAGGAGGTCCAATCCACCAGTCATAAAATATTCTGGCCATTATTTTCTCTGCTAGAACAAAAATGGTCATCTTATCGAGTGTTGTAGTTACTTGCATTTGGTATAACGCTTCGATTCATATTCAAATTGACTTAGCTAGTTTTGTTGATTTATCCAAATCCAAAATATAAGTGCTAGAGTTAGAAGCAAATAGATCTTCTTCTATTCTATGATATTTTTGGACTTCTTTAACAAAATTTTCTTTTTGGATTGATGGCATGATAAAAGATGGAAACTTAGAAGTTGCATTTTCAAGAGTCACTATTTTTGTTTTTGTTTTTCTTAGCTCTCTGGAAGACACTTTTCACTGGGTCTGAAAGGTGTTTTAGAGGTGCTAGCTTCTGTTTCTTCTAAATCCCAAAAATTTGGGGTCGACATATCTATAGAAATTTTTGAGCTTTGAGCTGCTTTAGATTTTCTTCTTCTTTCCTTTTTCTACATCCTTACCTCTTTCTCAACTCTTTCTTCTTTTTGTTCATCATGTAAGAGTTTGAGATTGGCTAGGATGAGCTCATTTTGTGCACCCAGATCATCTATAGCATTTTTAGCATAAGAACACCATGTGGTAATATACTTACCAATTTGATACAACTGGTCTAAATTGTTCAGATTTGAGCAGTTGTGTTCAACTAAAGGGGCACAATCAGCTCTTGTAGGAGGTTGCTTTGAGGAGGACGAAGTAGTACATAATTTTGTCTTTGGTGGCCATTTGCCTCCTTTATAAAGCGATGATTAACATATTTCCATTCTTCAACTGGGGCTATCAGGGAATTATAAATTCTAAACATCCTATTTACAACAAGAAAAGGCTTAACTTCAGGTATATACAATTCATTTGAAGATAACATAGGTTGACTAGAAGTGCTAGCTCTTTGGGCAGAAGACTCTGTAGATTCTGAGAGTGGTAATGCGTATTTTCTTGGATGAATGATGGGTTGCGGGATGGAAGGATTTTCTTGAAGTATTCTTATTTTACCTTCTTGAATGAAGCTCTTCTTCTCAGGCTTCCCGGTTTCTTTTCATCAGCTAAGGACTTGTATTGAAAATACCAGTCGTTTGGTAAACCTATAGAATCATAAGACACTCTCTCTACTTGTGCATTGTTTAAACCAACTGACACACAATCTCTAAGCACTGGCTATTTTAATTTTGGATGGATTGTATTAGTCAACTAGAAGGATGTATGAATTATTACAAATAAATATTCACTTTCATCAACCATCTATTATCCTTGAAGTCCTACCATAAGTTTCCAACAATCCTTCAAATGAGGATCCGTAAGACTAATAGAGTAAATAGGAAAAATCGTTCCATATTGACAAACAGGTTACCAACAATGGTACCTATTCTAGCATGATCATAGTTCTGGTGTCGAGTATCAAAAGCTTCAGACATCCACAGAGTATTTAAGCCATGTCTAAACAAAGGGGCCAAACCTATTCTTATACCTCCAAAATGTAAATAGGCATATTTTTTGTCTTTTGCATATTGGCAAATTTTTTTGATTTCTTCAGTGGTAAACAAAGAGAGAGACACAACCTATACAGGACCTAAGATTTGGTTGAATGTTGTATTGTGACAAAGGTTGTCTCAATACGAAAATCAATTATGGTCAACTATGTCCAATGTTGCATTGTGACAAAGATTGTGTCAATATGAAAACCATTCGTGGTAAACCATGGATTACCATGTTTATTTTAGGATTTATAATATTTTTTTAGGGTTTATCTACGTGATTTTTATAATAGAATTTTCTCAATATTAAAATAAATCATGGTCAACTATTGTCAAACATGGTCCAATGTCAAATTCTGACAGAGATTGTCTCAATATGGAAATCAACCATAATCGAATGTCACATTGTGACAACGATTGTATCGATCTTACAATCAATCATGGTCAATTATGGTCAACCATGGTCACATTGTGACAAAGCTTGTCTATTGATTCAACGTTACATTGTGATAACCATGGTTATGCATGATCAACCATGGTGCAATGTCACATTCAGATTCAGATTCTCTCAATATGAAAATCAGCGATGGTGAAGCATGGCCAACCATTGTCCAACATGGCATTGTGAACAAGATTGTGTCTATATGAAGATCATTCATGCCCAAACATGGTCAACCATATTTATTTTAGGGTTTATATTATTTGTGTGATGGTTTATATAATTTGGGTTGATCATATTTATCGAAAAAAAATCTCCCATATAATTTTCCCTCAAACATATCTCAACAATCTACTTAATTTATTCTCTCGACAGCTTTGATCCAAAAGAGTTGATTTCTTCTTGGACAATCCAAGTTTCTTTCCCATGCCCATACTCATTCACAGACCAAGCCCTGTATTGCAATCCTCCACATCCATACCCAAAAGTCTTGATTTCTCCTTGGACAATCTGAGTTTCTTCCCCATGCCCATACTCATTCGGAGACCAAGACCTGCTTCGCAATCCTCCAATTCCATACGCACCTGTTTCATAACAATGTAAAATCTCTAAGGAAAAATTGATTGATGAAGAAGACAGGAAAGGGGAGAGGTCGTCGAGACATGGCCACGTTGGGAGAGTGAGAGCATGTCAATCAAATTTATTATTTAGAATCCATAAAACCACTAACCATTCTAATCTATATGCAGGTTAATGGCATGTGAAACACTTGTGCTGAACGACACAACTGTGAACATGTTTCGGTGAATCGCACAACAGTGAACATGTGAGGGTGAACGACACGTGAAACGGTCTAATTCGAATTGACCAAAATGTTTAATCTTGCAACTAACAAACATGTGAGGGACGTGTGTGGCGGTAGGCCATGAAATAGCATACACGTTTTTTCTCTCCCACAAACAACATCCCTGGATTAAATATTCAGACAATGAACATTTACGAGAGAATCGATCCCGACCCTTAATTAAAAGGAAAAACAAAAAAACCTCAAGCCCACATCCATCCCAACTTGAAATAGTTACGCCCATCGACGTAATTTTGATACACTCGTGAATTCCAGTTTAAAATCTGTTTTTTTGAAGGTATAAGTGGTTTCAAAAGAAAACTTGGTAAAAAATAAATAAAAAATTAAATTCAATGTCAATGAAAATAGGAGATAAGCTCTAATAAGCAGAGTACAAACTCAGTAGAGTAGTTTAACATTACGTGTTTTTTCCATTTCTATTGCAATCTGGCAATTTAATTTTTTTCCCAAGTGTGAATTTAGTTGTTTAAAAAGAGTTTTTAAATGTACATATGGATTGGGTTTTTTTTAGACCATTAAATTTATGTAGACTATATCTTAATTACCAAGTTCTAATTTGAATTAAAATTCAAATATAATACCTAAATAATTTAAGGATGAACGAATTAGTTAATATACTTATAAATTTTTTCTCATATATTTTAAAATCTATTAAATCTACTTTTAATTTGAATATGGCTTCCCCGATTCTCTTTAAACTGTTTGGAATATAAGTTACAATTTGATAATGTTTTTTTACGATTTAGCCAAAGAAAAAGTTGTATTAAATCAGTAAAAAAATGACTTTGAAATCTCCAACCCATAAAATCCTTATTGATTGTAAAATGAATTGATATTTGATGAATAATTCGACCGAATGGAATGAACAAAAGAATATGATATTTCTTACCAATTTCAGAGAATTTGGTAACTATGGATTACACAGCTCAAAGTTGGTATTCCAAAAAATCTATTTTACATGAACAAAATTGCAAAAAGAAATTATTGCTGCCATGCAAACAAGGTGCTTCCTTTAAAAAGTTATTGATAACTGCTATAGAATCCACTGATATAGAGAAAATAACTATATAATTGTATTGCTTCGTCTGCACATCTAGAACACTTAAAACATAAAAGGATAAGTGAAAAGACAGAATATGTTGCTGCCAGAGTCTTCTTAGATTCGCTCCAAATTAGTGATTTACATTGATGATGAGAATAGTAAGTAATGAACAGTCTATGCAACGTAACTACTCCTGTAATTTGGAAAGAATATAGTTTTATGTAAGAAAATCTCGTTTCCTAGTTAATTTTTATGTAAGACAATCTTGTTTCTTATTTTTTCCTTGAATAACTATGATTTAAGTAAACTTCTACTTAACCAACAACAATAGGCTATTATGGGAAATATATTACATTTCAATTTTAATTTCTATTCCCTAACTTTATTGTTAACATTTCAAAATATTTTCAAAATTTGTAATCAGAGTGGGATTTTCAAACTCACCTGGTTGGCATGAACTAAAAACCATTCTAGGATTCACCCTAAGACCACTCAAGAGACAATGATAATAATTTTGAAGTTTAGTCATGCATGTGGATTTTGGTTTAACAAAAAACATTAACATGGTATCAGAGGCTTACTCCAGGTTCAATTTCCCTATTTGCATTTGAGGGAGGGTGCCTTGTTGTCAGCTGATTGGTGTGAACTAATAGGCATTCTAGGATCCGCCCTAGGACCACTGAAGAGGTAATGATAATAATTTTGAAGTTTATTCATGCAGGCAAGATTTTGTGTAATAGAAAAACTTAGCATAGTATCAGAGGCTTATCCCAGGTTCGATTCTCTTTTTGCATTTGAAGGAGGGTGTCTTGTTGTAAATCCATTACTTTAACTAACCACTACCCTAAGATCCACTCTAAGACCACTCAAGAAGTAACGATAATGGTCTAGAAATTTATTAATGCCTGTGGATTGTGATGTAAGTGAAAACCTCAACACATAAAGGAATAAACAAACAACTACAGTGGATACCGAAGCTAATCAGGGTGTCCAATATTATAGAGCCCTCTCTGCATAAGAAAACAAGATTATGATAAAACCAAATAATGATAAAAAAATTATTGACAAAATTACTAGGTTCAGTAGAGTAAAAGCACGGGAAACCATATAGACATTATCGCCAATGTTATGCTAAGGGAAATATTACTAATGTCCGAATAGTGAGCATACTAGATGGTGAAAGGCATATCAGATATGCACTACCACTACATGATAGATCATCAGGACTTCGAAAAAATATCAAGGCACACCAGAAATCGACGGTCTCTTATTCTATCGGATGATATGTGACCAAGACATCACAAGTATGTTGGAGATAATAATTTCTGTTGCATGGAGTGCAATCCATATTTGGAGTTTGAGTTGAGTTGAGATAGTGTGAGTTAAGTTGAGCTTAATATTAGCAGTTTGAGTTTACTTTATATTTGGAAAGGATGAATTTAGTGAGTGTGTGGATGTCAAATTATTTTAAGAGAATTTTTAGTAAAAAAAAGTTTAAATACTCTTTATAGGGTTTATTGTAAGAATCAATTTTTTTTTATGATAAATAACATCAACAAATTAGTTTCAAAGAAAAAATAATAGAACAACATTTCCATACAAATTAGTTTCTTGTTTAGTTTCAGAACAAGAAAATATAAGGAATGAGAGAGTTATAAAATCTAAGGAATAAAACAATCTGTAGCCGGAGCTTCCAGCATGGTGAAAAGGATAATTCAGAGAGTCAAAAAGCTACAATCTAGCCGATTTTTTTTTCAAATAGGAGCCGTCAAACTAAGGTCATAAACCATGTTTAGTGTCCCCATATAGGCCATTTCTCCACGTCACTGTCATGAAGAATTATCAAGCTTCGACAAGATAGAGATCCGCTTGTCAAGAAGTCAAAGCCTCTCTTAGCCTGGGCACTTTCGATTGATAAGTCGTGTTTGCGAAGGATTCACATGTTTGCTAAGAAGTGTTGGTTTGCCTAAGTGTCGTGAGCCACCAATCATGATTTTGTGAAGAATTTTTCATTGCCATAAAACAAATCGGTTGCAAGTACATTTGGAAGGTAAAATCCATTTTGTTTAATATTATTTCGAGTGTTTTTATAGTTTTCATATGGAAAGTTTCAGTGATATATTTGAGAGTGTTACACAAAGTTTCTTAAATGGGCTTCGATTGCATGTAGAGATGAAGATAGTAAAAATTAAAAAAACGGTCTATTAAAAAAAAAAAGAAAGGAGTTTCATTTAAAGTGTATTTTGTTGAGTATATGGACGAAGGTTCTCTAAAACACATTTTTTGGGGATAATTTTAGAATGTGAATTTTAAAACGAGCTTCCAAAGGATTGAAGATAAAGAATCTTTAAAGGTCTTTTCTTTTAAAGGGAGGATTTAATTAAACAACAGAGTTTAGGGTTTTGCAATGTCTGTTAGTCTACAAAATTATTTTGTGTTTTGTCAAGAATGACAATGTTTTGGGTTCTGTTGAAGCCTCAGATTTCTGCTGCTCCAACATGGGGATAATCACCTGGTCCGGACCTTAAGGCAACTCATTTACCATTTAAAGTGGTGGCTCCAACTGCAGATAATGGGACTGGTTTCCCAATATGAGTTTTTAAAATGAGAGAGGGTGGTTTATGAGTGATTGCGATAGAATAATGATAAATCGAATGACCTATTCTATCATGAAAATCTCTATCTAACTTATTCCACTATAAAACCTAGGTATTTTTGTATAATATGAGATCTACAAAGATATCTACTTGACATGTGAGAATAAAGATCAATCATGCACAAAGCAGAGATGATAACCTGTAAAGATAATTTCTTTGACTAAATAGTTTGTCAAATAAATGTATAAACTTTATCACATATGTGATGATACATATATATGAAAATAAATAATCTTAGCTATGCATCATACAATATTGCAATTAATGCTTTAATAGGAAAAACATATCTCATATACAACTCATGAAAATAAAGTGTTGTCACTAATTAAACAGAAACAGGGCTAATCATATAAGATAGAAGTACCATATATGTGAAGTTGTACTCATTTGACCAATGACATAGATAAAATCCTTTCTTTAGATCAAATTATCTTCCAAGTATTCAAAAGTGCATCAACAAAGGAAAGTAGTCTGATATTTAAAAGAAATGATCATGTTCCATAATTTCACCAAAGCATTCACAAACATACAATAGTGCATTCTTTGTAAATATTTTCAATAAAATTCTGGACACTTCTCTAAATGTATGAGAAGAGTATAAATATTATTCTAACTAATGTTCAAAAATAGTTTATACAAAAATTTGAGGAGGTTTCAAACAACCTTCCTCCTAACTAGTTAACTAACTCCAAAAATAAATAGTGGCTTGATGAGCACAGACTATCATGATGATTTGTTGTTTGCTAGCTTGTCCTTCAAATTGCACATATCAGCCATCGATTTAACTTGAGGAGGTGCCCCAAAAGGTTTCCTGACCTATCCCCCGAAGATTGCATCTGTGAGAGGTGGCAACATCCATTGAGTTGAATGGATGGAGAAGTAAAGGGTCATGATTTGACTATGTGGCTTGACGAGGTATTGCCAATACCACTCCCAATCAGTCTCTTCCAACTCTGTGATTACTTCCCTTTGATATTCTTCCCTTTCCTTCCATCTGCTATGCACTTCATTGAAATCGGGTAGGTCTTTTGGGTTTCCTTCTTTCACCAAGTTGGTGGCAAAGAAAGCATGGTTTACCACCTTTACTATGTTTTCTGACACCCTGACCCCTCTTGTCACTATTAGTTTGTCTTTTTTGATCCTCGCATGCAAATCTTTGAAAAGAATGTCCTTGTGTGTCTCCTTAATTTCAGGCAGATTAACTTTCCTCCCCTCTTCTATTTCATGCCATTCGATGAACTCTAAGATTCTGGTGTTCAGATTAGTGAACTCAGTTCTCTGGTCAATCACTTTATCCATTAGGTGGTCACTACTGATCAGATAAGGAGTGATATGTGACATCATTTGGAAAAATTGTTCTTGCTGCTTCAATAAGAGAGAATTAAGCTCTAGCGGCTCTTTGATAAATTCCTCGACAGTACTAACATCCTTATATTTTTGCATAAATCTTTCTGCAAGTCTTGGAGTTGCATACTTTTGGCCAATATGTCTGCTTCGTGGCTATTTTCATCACCTCCATCCTTTGTTGCAATTGGGCAAGCTGCTCAGTCGCCTACCTGTTCACACTTTCCCTTTCTGTTTCAAGGTGTTGCTCGCTATGTGTAATCTTTTGTTCTTTTTCTTTCAACAAAAGAGATATTTCAGTAGCCTTGTCCATGGTAGTATTTGTGTATGCTCCTATAATCTATGACAATCATGTCAAGTTTTCAGCTGGGTTGGAAGGGACATCCTTCCGATCCATGCCCATCTGCTCATTCCGAGGAGAGATTTAAGGTGTCTCAATTGTTCTCCTTTTCCTTTATCTCCTTATTATAGCCTTGCGTAGTGGGTTGTAGAATATTTCAAGAGGAGGGATTTCAGTTACCTTAAAGACAATTTCGGATGTGGGAAAAGCAGGGATGATTTCAGTCGGCTGAGACTTCATTGCTTTCTCATCCATTAGTTTAGAGTCTCTATTCTTCTGAACATGTAGAGGAGTTTGATACTCTATAGTTTCATGGGCATCTATCTTCTTGGGAGTGTCTTGTAGTTTCCTATTGAATTGATTCCACTCCAGTTCCATATTGTTGCTTTTAATCTCCGAAACAATATCTTTGGGTGGGGTATTCATATCCTGCTAGATTCTATAGTAGTCTTGATGTCTTGGGACTTCTCTATGTTCACTGCTTTCCCTGTATCTGCATGAGACTCTAATCTAGAATCAAGTGCCTCACTGTTGACAATCACACTAGGGGTAGGATTGACCCAAATTTTCAACAAATGTAGTGGGATTACCTCGAGCCTTTTGTTTCTGAACTCCTAAGAGCTCTCAAAATCTATAGGACTCGTATTTTTCCTTGCCCATTTATGATTGTTTGAAGGATTGAGCCGACTCTAAAATATTCAAAATTATTAGCATCATGGTTATAAGGCTTGATCTCTACCGAAGTGGTGATGTTATATGTTATCTTGTTTGGATCAAATTTCCTTGTGGGTAAAGTATGGAGCCCAGGGACTTCCAGGCTTATTGACTCCTTTATCACGTGATTAAAATTTGCTAAGGAAAAATAATCGCACTTGATAGGAAAAGATGGCCATAGCAACTTCTTGCTTTCTTTGAGAACTTTGGTCAGGCCTTTTCCCATGGTCTGGTGGGTTATTTCTCTTGCTAACAATTTATTAGAAACATACAGAGGGAGGACATGTGGGTATGTTATGCTACAAAGAACCCTAATGTAAGTGAACCATTCTTCAACAAAATATTTTCCTATAGCCAAAAGGTCTGTAGCTTCCTGGGAAAACTCGGGGGTTTTTTTATTAAAAATTAATTGATGCAGTGGAAAAATAATAGCATGACATATTTTATAGAAATGGTGTACATAATGGTATTCCCAAATTTTCTTATGGTTGAGATGGATAGGGTAGGGGTCCTCCAAGGTCCATTTCCAACCCATGATAGGAAATTTAGTACAGAAACAAATGGCATCCATAATGTAGGCTCTAAAATAGAATGGAGGAAGGTTCTCTATAGATGAGGATCTCTTCTGTCGATATTTGGTGATGATGGTGGCTATGTCATCAGATAAGACGGTTACCCAATTCATGATGTGGGAATTAACACAAGCATCAATCAGAGGAATCAATTCTATGGGAAACTTAGCATTATTAGGTAACCCTTATAGTCTACATAACATAGCAGTTGTGTATTTGTAGGGGTTCGCCAAAGATGCTATAAGATACATACCCAATTTATCAAAATTGAACTTATTCTCCAATATTCTCTAGCCCTGGATCATCTTGAGGGGTTATTCGTTCTTCTTTACGAAGTTGGCCATGTATGTATTATCATATATATCCTGATGGTCAGGTATATGGTACATTTGCTTCAGATCCTTTGCTCTGAATTACCCCATGACTTCCATTCTTGAATTCCTGAATTGCTTATCTTCAATGGTAAGTTTTTCTACCACCAACTTTATCATATCAGTGTATGGGAGGATTGTAGCTCTCGCTCCTATCCTATGAAGGAAAGAATAGGAAACATCCTTCAATTGGAGTCCCAAAGGTCTTACTGAGTCAGCTGTCGCTTTTGTGACAATAATATTGGGATGCTCATGCTCAAGCTGATTGTATATGACCTCGCAAGTTGTTTCACCCTCGTCAATGCTACAGAACATATCAAAGAATCTAGAAGACATTTCTATAAGCTAAGACTCTCTAATTCTCAACTTTTTATGTTTCTACATCACCTTCCACAATGGCATATCTTTTGTAGCTTTCCTAAAATGGACGAGATATATCAATGTAGACAATATTGGTCGATTAAGGTTGAAATCTTTGTCAAAATACATTAAATCATCAGAGGATTTCAAATGAGATACTCGAAATTAACTAGCAATAACTTGCAAAATCATTACCTCTCCTCGAGCCACTAAATATTAATTACCCTGTCAAACCATTCATTATTATATTTAAAACATAGTTACTTCCCACGCTTGCTTTCTGATTTGTGCATCGCAGTTTTTAAAACAATGTTATATAGCGTTACTTGTTTATAATGCAAAATTCGGTTATGGATATCGCAATATCGCATTTCACAAATTATTAGTGAATGGCATTGTGGCAGGTCTTATTTACTTGTGAATCTTGCAAAATTCAATTGCAACTTCTTAAAGGGTTTTTATCGGTATGTCGTGGCGAGATGTTTGATCGCATATCGCAATTTCTTTGAGGTGTGTATGATCATCTCATGGAAAAATGTGATTTGCGCTTTGCAATGGGGATCCTAAACTTGGGTCATTCTAAGAGTTTTTTGAAGGTAATTTCTTAGAGTTAGGATTTATTTTCTAAAGACTAAAAAAATTTAAAAAAGGGTCCCCATTGATATGTGTAACATTAGCTATTACTATACATAAATTGGGGGGTTGTTTCAAAGTATAACAATTAGCTATCCACTTGGGATAACCACTTATCTCTGATTAGTTTTCTGAAGTTTCTAGAACTTTCAAAGCAAGAATATTTATAGGAATAATAATTAGATAAGTTATAAAGTAAACAACATTTCTCTAGAATCATAATCACTTATCTAGTCTATTTATTCAACTACTTTACCCTTTATAGTGATAAAAATACAAATGCCTTCTGCATTTAATACTAATAGTTTAAAGACATATAGCAGGTTTCTTGCTACAAATTAGTTTTTTGGATTTTTACTCAGAGCCTTTGATGCTAGCAGATGTTCATAGCCTCGACAAGGTTATCTTTTAACCAACAATGATTCATTCTCCCATCTGAAACAATCTTCAGAATTCAAAATGATATTCACTTGCTTCCAATCTCATTTGGATCTTATCTTTTTCTTTCTTGTTTCTTAAAAGACATTATCTAGGCTTGGTAACCTAATAATGACAATGCCACTCTTTGGTTGTAACTAAACTGAACAAGCTGGCTCTTGATGAGACCCATGTCCTTTGATTGATTAGGTCATTGGTTATTACCCTATTCTGGTATGCAGTTTTGGTAATATCAGTTTAATTCTTTCCCTACGATCATGGTAAACAAGTTCATAATGAGACTTATTATCTTCTAAGTATTTTATATTTTAGAATTACACTCTAAAAAAGGAAAAATTTATCAGATGGGGTGAATCATTGGTTCATTTATGAGTTTTGAATGATAATGATAGAGTCTTAAGATATTGATCTGCAGAAAGTCCTTACTAGGTTAAACATTATGTTCTTGACTCATAACAACACATCTATACTTTGTAAAGGTAAGAGTTCATTCATAGAATAAACATTTCAGAAAGATCAAGTTTTTCCAAAGAAATCAGGCTTACTCTAATACTCAAATGTCCTAATTATTTATTTAACTTATCCTACTTATGGAAGTGAAAAAATAAAAAAAATTATCAAAGATTTTATTTTGAAAAACCAAAAGCAAATATTGCTTAACCTTTATTTTCCTAAAAATTTTAAAGGGAATATGATACAAAATATAAAAAGGTTATCTTCTAGGATAAGTATTTCTTGAGAATTTTCCCATTGACGGGCAAGGAATCTGTCCTTCCTCATAAGTCTTGTACAAGAAATGTTGATTGACCAATTTTATTAATGACTTGGAAAGGGCCAAGCCATAGTCTTTGGAATTTGGTATGTTTACCTTTTTCCTCATGTGCATTGTCCCATTTCTAAACTAAATCACCTACTTCAAAAGCTTTATGACTGGCAAAGGTTGTACTAAAAGAGGCTTTGACTAATTGTTGATCATGAAAGTTGGTTGCTTTAGCCTTTTCTCGTTCTTCCTCGAGTTTAAGAATTTGGAATTATCTTGCTTGTAGAGAGGAAGGGTTTTCATTAATGAATTATGATAGGGTGAGAGATGGAATTTCTATGTTTGTAGGGAGAACATCTTCTTTTCCATAGACTAAAGTGAAAGGAGAAGAAAATATGGAGGCCTTTTGTGTAATTCTATCTATTGAAAGAGTGAATGTCAATGCTTTGGGCCAATTGCTATGATTTTGGTCAATAGTCCTTTTGATGATTCTGATGAGGGTTTTGTTTGTTGATTCTGCTAGTACATTACCTTGTGGATAATAGTTGGTTGAATAATTTAATTTAAAACCTCTCTTCAAAGCAAATTCTACAATTGTATTTCCAGAGAAATAAGATGAATTGTCAAACATTAAAGTTGTGCGTAAGCCAAACTTGCTAATTATGTACTAATCGATGAAGCCCGTAATGATTTTTGTATTAACTGTCTTTAGGGGGATAGCTTCCACCCATTTTGTAAATAGTCAATAGTTGTAAGGATGTATTTATGTTGCTTGGAAGAGTTACGAACAATCTCACCAATTATATTTAATCCCCAGTGTTCGAATGGTTGTTCGATGTTCACTGGTTGCAAAGGGAATGCTAGCTTCTGTTCTCTTCCAGCTGCAATTTGATGTGTTTTACATTTTCTTGCATATTCATGCGAATCCTTGAATAGTGTGGGTCAGTATAACCTACATGGAGGATTTTCTGAGTTGTGGTATTTCCTCCAAAATTTCTTCCAGCTGGTCCGTCATGTAATTCCTGCATGACCTTTTCAGGTTCAGGTTTTTCTAGGCATCTTAACAATACCAAATCATAATTTTTTCTAAACAATACACCAATGATTAATTCATACTATGTTATGAAACCAAATCACAAAAAGATACAGAAGATAGATGGACACCTTGGAAATAAGCCTCTTCGAGGGGGTAACCTCCTCTATATTACACAAATGAACAATTCTTAGATGATACAAATGACAAGACCTCATTTCTATATATATGAGTCTAAGAGGTCATAATATAATCAAAGTCGACATAACAATAATAATGTAAGGGAAAAATAATAACAATAGTGGTCTTCTATGGGGCACAATAATAACAATATGGGGACTACATGGCTACAATAATAGAATAAAGAGGTCGTACTAATAACAATAATGGTTACACTAGTAGTGTAGGGGCCTAGCATGCCTCTATCCTTCAAAAGGTGTTCTCCTGAACGCTTGAATAGTTCACAATGCTTCTGTATAAACTTCTTGTCCTCCCATGTGGAATCTACAGTGGGTAAGTTATTACATTTGATGAGATACTTTGAAATTGATTGATTTTGTAGCTGTTGGGTTCTTGTTTCTGTGACTACTCCAGATTCCAATATGATTTTTCGTTCCTCTTCAAGTTCTAGCAATATTATTTGAATTGGGATCTTTTGCAACTTTTGAATGACTGGCCACACTTCTTCATCCTTCTTCCATCCATCCATTTCTTCATTGATCCAATTTGGTTGGATAATAGAAATAACACAAAACAATGCTTCCACATCCTCATCCTTTCTTGAGAGTGCATCTGCAACAAAATTTGGCTTCCCTTTTCTGTAGATGATGTTAGAGTCATAACCCAACATATTTGTGACCCTTTTTTTCTGTTCTTCTAAACATAATATTTGTTCTAAAAAGTACTTAAGGCTATCATGATCGATGTTTACCTTCAAGTGCCTTCCCATTGGGTAAGGTCACCATTTCTTAAGTGCATGTAGTATTGCCAGCATTTCCTTCTCATAATTAGCTTGCTTGAGATGTAGCCATAAAAATACCCAATCACCTACATCAAAAAAAAATTCATTGCGATATTGATCTACCTGTTGTTTCATTCGATTTTGCACCAAAGTGACGTTATCCTTTAAAAGTTGGAGAACTTGTTGTTGATGCTCGATGTGATCTTACACGCTGAACTTTTTCTTCTGATATGTCCTCTATCTTGAAATTTGAGGGTGTAATTTTTCATTGCTTACAAGATATGTGGATTCATTTCTTGATGCTCGATGTGATCTTTCACTTCTTGAACATTTTTCTTCTTGATATGTCCTTCTATCTTGATAGTTTGAGGAGTGGTAATTCCAGCCAATGCATTACAAGATATGGTTGGATTCATTTCTTCTTTCTCGATGTGGTCTTTCACTTCTTGAATGTTCTTCTTCTAGATATGTCCTTCTTTCTTGAGAGTTTGAGGAGTGGTAATTCTTACCAATGCTTTACAAGATATGGTTGGATTCATTTCTTCTTTCTCTGGGTTGTTTCCTGGTGTATATCCTTTTCTTTTGATGTTTCTGGATCCCTTTCTTCCTCCTCTTCATAATCTATGTAAAATAATTTCTTCTCAGCACACTTATGACCTTTATTGCATTTGTTATCATAATTGTAACAAAGCCCTTTTTCTATTTTTTCTTCCAATTGTTGTGGTGTAAACCTTGTAGGTTGTGGAAGGCTAAGAGAAAAAACACTTCCATAATTATAGTCATGAGTGGTGGGATTCCTTGATTCCATAATTTCACTTCCAATTTTTCTTGCCCACCTGAATGCCTTCTCCAATGAATCAGGTTCCCAAAGATGAACCTCATGTTGAATGTTATCCTTTAAAGTACCTATGAAGGCATCAATCCTTTGCTTCTCTGGAATATCATTTACCCTTATATTCAATTTTTGAAAGTCCTCAATGTGCTTTGCCATTGAACACTTTTTTTTGAGCTTTATCAATTGGCTAAAGGAGGTGTTTCTCTTTGTATCATCATAATGTGATATCATTTCCTCCATGAAAATTGACCATGTAACAAGTGGTTTATGAGAACAAAGCCCTTTATATCGTAAAAATTGATCTGGTTCTAACTATGAATATGCAACGTGTACATTTTGTAACAATTGCACCTCATGTAGATCAAAATATTGCTCCATCTGTACTATCCACTTCTCTGGATCCTTGCCACCAAACTTCCTCATATCGCCTTTTCTTAATTTTAGGAGCTCGATCTAAAAACAAGCGTAACTTTGTAATTTCAGATCTTCCAATTCTAAAATCATGATCTGCAGTAGCCCTCTACATTCCCTTTCTAATGCCACCAGTCTGATCGAAATTTGATTCTCCAAGAAAGAGTTATCCAAAATCTCCCAAGATGACCTGATTATATACCTTTTTAGAAGAAAGAACTTGTATGAAGTACCATGTGTCACTGTTTTGACCTTTGAATCTAAAAAATATACACAGGGAACTACAATCCGTCCTCTTTCTGTAACTACTTACGAAATTTCAATCTGATGCTCAAAGAGACATTTATGAAAATTTTCCCCAGGTTACCTATTTGGAATGTAATTTGAGAGTCTGCAAAAACCCCAACTTCCTCAGATCATATCTCCGAAAATATATTGAGCCAAGACCTAAAATTCGGACCCAAGGATCAAACCGATTTATTCTCCAAACTGCTGCTTTTGATCTTTGAAACAATATCTTTGGGTTGGGTACTCATACCCTTCTTTTCAGTTGATTCCGTACTAGATTTTGCACTAGGCTCGATGTCTTGGGCCTTCTCTGTGTTCAGTGATTTCCCTGTATCTGCATGACACTCTAAGTGAGAATCAGGTGCCTCATTGTTGACAGTCACAGTCAGGGTAGGCTTGTCCTCATTTTTCAACAAATGTAGTGGGATTACCTTGAGCCTTTTGCTTTTCAACTCTTAAAATCTAAAAGTTCCAGGACTCAAATTTTTCCTTTCCCATTCAAATGATTATTTGAAGGATCAAGCCGACTGTCAAGGGTCTTCAAAATTATTAGAGTCATCGCTATAAGGCTTGAACTTTACTAAAGTGGTGATGTTATATGCTACCTTGTCTGGATCAGATTTCCTTTTCGGCAAAGTATAGAGCCTTTGGCCTTCTGGCTTACTGACTTCTTTATCGCATGATTACAATTTTATAAGGAAAAGGAACTGCACTTGATAGGGAAAGATGGCCATAACAACTTCTTGCTTTCTCTGAGAACTTTGGTCTGTCATTTTCCCACAGTCTGGTGGGATATTTCTTTTGCTAACAATTTATCAGAAACATACAAAGGGAGGACACGTGGGTCTGTTGTGCTACAAAAAACCTAATGTAGGTGAACCATTCTTCAAAAATATGTTTTCTGATAGCCAAATGGTCTGTAGCAACTTCTTGGGAAAACCTAGGGGATTTCTTATTGAAAATTAATTAATGCAGTGGAAAAATAACAACATGAAATATTTTATAGAAATGAAGAACATAATGTGATTCCTGAATTTTCTTATGGTAGAGATGGATAGGGTAGGGGTCCTGCAAGGTCCATTTCCAACCCATGATTGGAAATTTAGTGCAGAAACAAATGTTGTCAATAATGTAGGCAGTAAAATAGAATGGAGGAAGGATTTCTGGAGAGGAGGATCTCTTATGTCGATATTCAGTGATGATGGTAGCCAGGTTATCAGATAGGATGGTGGCCCAATTCATGACGGGGTAATTAACACAAGAATCAACGAGAGGAATCCATTATATGGAAAACTTAGCGTTATTGGGTAACCCATATAGTCTACATAACATAGTAGCTACATAGTTGTAAGGGTTCTCCAAAGCGGATATAGGATACATACTTGATTTATGAAATTTGAGCTTGTTCTCTAATACTCTCCAGCCTTGAATCATCTTGAGGGGCTCTGGCTTTTCTTCGCGAGGTTGGCCATGTATGTCTTATCATATATATCTTGAGGGTCAAGTATATTGTACATTTTCTTCAGATCCTCTACTCTGAATGACCCCATGAGTTCCATTCATGAATTCTTGAATTTCCTATCTTTAATGGTAAGGTTTTCCAACACCCACCTGATCATATCAGTGTATGGGGGGATTTTATCTTTCATTCCTATCCTATGAAGGAAAGAATAGGTGGCATCCTTGAATTGGAGTCCCGAAGGTCTTATTGAGTAAGTTGTCACTCTTGTCACAATAACCTTGGGACGCTCATCCTCAAGCCTATTGTGTATCACCTCCCAACCTATTCCACCCCCATCAGCACTATAGACCGTATCAAAGAATATAGGAGACATTTCAATAAGCTCAGACTCTGCAATGCTCAGCCTTTTCTTTTTCTTCATCACCTTCCGCAATGACATATCTTTTGTAGCTTGGCTGAAATGGACGAGGTATATCAGCATAGACAATATTGGGTGATTAAGGCTAAAATATTTGTGAGAATAATTTGAATCGTGGGAGGATTTAAAATGATATACTCAGCATTAACTAGCCATAACTTGCAAAATCATTACCTTTGCTCAGGCTACTAAATATTAATTACCCTATCAAACCATTCATTATTATATTTAAAGCATAGTTACTTCCCACACTTGCTGCCTGATTTGCGTGTCATAATTTTTAAAACAATGTTATATAGTCACTACAAGAAAAAAAGTCATTGGTGAGGGTCATGCCTATGACAAACCTTTAAGGTCCATCACCAATGTCACATATGGTGACGGTCTTTAAAAAAGCATTGTTGTAAGTGTATATAGTGATGGTCCTTTAAGGTTTGTCACCAAAGCCAATTTCAATGACACTTTTGGTGAGGGTCGTTAATGGCCCCTCTCTAATTCTCTCTTTGGTGACACTTTTGGTGAGGGTCGTTAAAGGCCTGTCACTAATTCTCCCTTTGGTGACACTTCTAGTGACGATCTTTTATTGACCATCACCAATGATATATTTGGTTACTTTTGGTGACGGCCAATAAATTTTTATCATCATTAATCATTCCAATGAGTTTTTGATGGCACTTCATGCCTGTGATGAACCTTTAAGGTCTATCACCAATGTCGCATATGGTGACGGTCTTTCAAAAATCATTGTTGTAAATGTATATAGTGATGGTCCTTTAAGGTTTGTCACCAAAGCCATTTTCAATGACACTTTTGGTGAGGGTCGTTAAAGTCCCGTCACTAATTCTCTCTTTGGTGACACTTTTGGTCAGGGTCATTAAAGGCTCATCACTAATTCTCTCTTTGGTGACACTTCTGGAGACGATCTTTTACTGACCCTCACCAATGTTATTTTGGTTACTTTTGGTGATGGTCATAAAATGTTCATCATCATTGATCATTCCAATAAGTTTTTGATGATGCTATGTACCTATTACTATATTTTTTGTCAAAAGATAATGATTTAAGACCATTATTTTGGAGTCCTTTTCATTATGTGTCCAAGGTCATAGTGGTTATAATAGCCAATCAATTTGTTAAGAAGTAATTAGTGTGTGCCATTTCCCTCAAGTCATAAGAATATCGTTTTCCTATGAGTCAACACATGACTAATCTCTATTAGGTTTTTTATCTAGAAAATTTCCTTTAAATAAAGTTCCACTAATGTGTGTAGGAACTATATTATTTAATACATAATCATGCTCTGTCAATTATATTAAGGAGAGAGACCTAGCACTCCCCAACACTCACGGCACACCTTAATATGGTTTGGAATAGTACACTAACATTCCTTGGCACCTCGCACGTCTTCGAACATCTTTGTACCTAGAACATCTTGCCATGAGTAGGACACCCAAGCACATGTTGGCATGCCTTATCATAGCACAACACTCCCCTATCATGTGTTTTCATGCCCTGTAGTCCCTACCATGCCCTGGAACACCTTAGAATAATATTGCATTGACAATCATTAGATATTGACACACATTGGCACTTGGCATGTATTGGAACATATTATTGGTGTGCCTAGCATGCCCCTTTTGAAAAGGATAAAGTCCTGACTTATTGACCCTCTTATGTGTTCATTTCCTTGCATTTTATCTTAGTTATTCATTTTCTTTTTCTTTGAAACTCCTTGGCACATATTGGCATACTTTGGCACCATGCACATCCTAGCATGTCTTAGCACCTGGCCGCATGCCTTGGCACTATTTGGCACATGTTAGCACACCCTGAAACTACCTAGCACACTCTAGCACTTATTGGCATTCCCTGATATTCCCTAGAATGCCTTACCTGTGCTTAGCATATCTTGTCACTCCCTCCTTGGCATGACAGCTAGCACTCATTGACACTCCCTAACACACCCTCATATTCATTCACTTCCATGCATTTTGACCTAGTGCTCCCTTGTGTTGTTGTAGTACTCCCTAACACTCCTCAACATGCATTGGCACTCTTTAGCACACCTTAGCACTCCTCAATATGCTATTCTACTTCATAGCATGGATCACACTCCCTGATGCACATTGGCACTTGGTAAGTCTTAACATGTTTGGCATGTGTTGAGATGACTTGGTATGCTTTGTAATGGTTTAATATTAAAGTTACTTGAGATCAATTATTGGAAACTAGATGAGAAGAAATAGAGGAAGATTTGGCACTTAGAACGCATTGACACTTGGCACCTATTGGCACCTAGTGTTGGTGTGCCTAGCATTCCCCTTGTGGAAAAGGTAAATTGACGACTTATTAACCCTATTATGTGCTCATTTCCTTGTAGCTTAACTTGTTCCTCCCTTTTGTTGCCTTGAAAATCCCTAGCATGCATTGTCACAACCTTGTCCATCTTGGCATGCCTTAGCACTTGGCACGTCTTAGCTTGCTTGACATGTCTTCGTACTATTTGGCACATGTTAGCATGCCCTACCATTCCATAACACACCTTGGGAACCATGACCTCACAACTAGCATTACATTTTTCCATGACTTCGGAACCTTATATTCACTAGAATACCTAGGCACTCCCTAGTTGTCATGTCCTCTATTATCCTCCACAATGTCCCAGGCCGATGAGGAGATGATGGAGGTAACTACATACCAATATTTTAGTTTGGTAGCTAGCCCTAGCAAACCAGAGAGGGCTCTCTCTACGAAATAGCAATGAAGAGATGACTGGAATGTAAATGATTTTAGGCTAGACAGCGAGGCTAAGGTGTGCTTTGGAAAATTTAGGGTTTTGTTGCTGGATAAGTGACAAAAACTAGGCAGCCAGGTCAGAGGATCAAAGGGTTACAACAACAAATATATAAAGGAGCAAGGTAGCATTAATCTTGTGATGGATCTTATCGTTTTTCCATGTATTGTAGTGTTTAGAAGAAGCAAATGGTCTTAATGAGCATGGAACATGAATTCATTAAGCAAGAAAGAAAGTAACAACTAATGATTTTTCCATCAAAATAGAGTTTTATGCAAAGAATTTTGTTTATAGAATATAAGGAAAACCATTAAAGAATTGATGAATGGAAAAAAAAGATGAATATATTTCATATAAAGTTATAACAGAGAAAAAATAACATCACAAACTTACTACACATGAATTCCTAGATAATAGTTGCAAATTGTGTCCTTTGATTTCCAGAAAATGTCCAAGTACATGGTACAATAGTTCTCTCCTCCTAAATCCAACCCATTCTGTCATTGAGAAACTGATACATAAAGGCAAAAACAACATCTCCCTACTCTCAGGGGTCGAATACAGACTCTAGGAACTATTCCATGAGGTGTTCTAAGCAAACCCTAATGTCTAGGGAATTTAAAAACAACTTCTACAATTAACTTTGACTCCAACCTCTCTCATAAATGAGGTCAAATTTACATAAAAATAGCTTACAAAGACTAAGCACCCATTATTTGCATTCACTTTTACCGCTCACATTCATCCACTTCAACCTTTTGACTTTTACCAAAGTCAAACTAGGAATTACAAAAAATTACATAGTGAAAAATTTACAAAAATCTCATAAATTTCCACGTGTGCAGCAAGTTGTTGGAGGCCATTTTTGAGTTCCTTTCTGAAGTCCAAATCCCTATCTGAATCATTTTATGGAAATATGGGAGAGTTTATATGTCTTTAGAGCATCTTTCACTCAAAATGAACCATTTTTGGCTAAGATATGGCCATTCTCCCAAGGTGTCTCCAGGTGCGCAACAAAATGGAAGAGGAGGGGCATAAAGGCGATTTTTGGCCTCTTTTTTGAAAATTTCTCAAAACTGAGCCTTAGACTAGGAAAGTGGGAAAATGGGTTTTTAGAGGGGATCATAATCTTTCCAAAAATTCTCATCTTCCATAATTTGGAGCCTTGAAGAAGAAGCACAACGTGAGCTTGCTGTGCAGTTAGACCGAAAATTGCCCAAAAATTGCAAGTATGCACCAAAACACAAAATTTTCTTCAAATCCACCCAAAATTTTCTAGAGATGCCTAAGGAGGTATGTTATCCAATCATGGATGCGTCAACAAGGAAATCTAACTTACCCTTCTCCTCTTGGCTATTTAGGGTTCCTTGAGTTTTTCCTTCAACTGCTTGATTTTGACCTTAGCAACCTGATTCCTTGTGTAGTAATGGATGGGCATTTTATTTTTCAAATTTTTATCCCTGTTGGCCTTTTCGAGGAGATTCTCAAGCTGGAAATTGACTTTGTCAATCCAAAACTCCCTGTCCTCATTTATTTCCATGGAAATCCTCTCTTCAAAGGTCAATTCTACCATTGGTTGATTTTGTTCTTTTTCGCCCTGAAGTGACTTCCTAAGACCCATTGTCCTTGGTCTCTTCCTTACCACATGTATTTCATGCTTCTCAGTGTCTTCATGGTCCACCACTACCTTGCCTTTCATCTCTTGTTTCTTGGATTTGAATTGCTCTTTCTCCATGGCTAGCTATTTTACCTTAAGTTGATTGTTTTCTTCCTCAAGGAATTATATAATGAATTTGGCCCTTTCAAAATTTTCCTTGAGCTCCATGATATGAGAATCCTTCTCTTTGATGAATTGTTGTAGGTTTTGGTGCTCATCATGTGCCTCGAAGTCAACTAGGTCAAATTCATTCTCAATGGGCTCCTGATCATGCAAAGAAGTGCCATGATGTGATGGTGATCCCTGTTCTGCTGATGTAGTAGGCTTGGCCCCTTCCTCAATTTGAGGATCAAACGCAAGGATTTGGCCTCCCTAATGTGTCTAGGTCACCTTAGGCCTATGTGCCTTGGAAACCTCATCATTTTGTCTTGATGACCCAACCTCCATGGGTCATACTGACATCATGGTTTGGTGCTGGCTTGGTGAAGTGGTTATATGCGTTTTCAGGGTTTCCTCAATGAAGGTGTCCTATGTCATGTTCTTCTCTTTCAACTGATGGAGTACTATAACCTTTATCAGGCTATGGTGAAATAGGTTGGGATAATGTACTTTGCCTTTCAATTGCACCCTTTCAGAAATTTTGGTTGGGCTCGTTTAGAGACTTGGTAGCTATAAAGTGCATGAGCAATCTTATGTGGTATTGATATAGCTTAGAAAATCTTCCCTCACATGTGAAGAACTTCATGACATCGTTCATCAATGGTGCATACCTCTTCAACAAGTATTTGATGGGAAAACATGTGAGTGATCTCCTTTGTATTGTGATTTCTAGTAGGGTTTGTACTCTTCTAGGTCTAGGTTCATGCCTTTGAACCAGTTTTCATCATGGTTTGGTATGCCTATAGCTTGAGAGATGTCATCCACTAAAAATATGAAATCAGTCCTTGCAATGGTGATCTTGTCTTCCTTCAAGGTGAGGGAAAATATACCTGTGAGATGCTCATGGTAACTAGGCACTTCCTGCACTCTTTGACAAAACCCTAAACAATTGACATCTTCAAGGCATTTCATGACAAATGGGGAGGAGGTGATTTCATTGCCATTATAGGGCTCAAACCTTGGTATCATTCCCCCCCTTTTTTTACTTCCTCTTCTCCGATGGTGATGAGTCAGGCTCCATACTTCAAACCCTCGGTGAATGGTAATAAAAAACAATGAAATTTGCTAGAGTGAGGGAATGAGGTGGTATGATGGACTTAGGAGTTGCCTAAATTTGTAAGGAAATTTAGGAGGGTAGGGGATGATATCAGTGAGTAGGGGAAAAAGGAATTTTGGGAAATGAGTGAGGGGAGTGGGTGGAAAAGCCCAAAACATAGGCCTATACTAGACACAGATAGGGTAGATTAGGGTTCAAATGAAAGTGATAGAAAATGAGGGGATAAGGATTTGTGATGGATGGAAATGGTGTATTAGCTGCAAACAGAGGTGTAGGGACAATGAATCTAGGGTTTAGAGCAAAAATTCATCATTTTAGGATCAAAACCATGAAAATCATGTAAACCCTAGGTTCACTTGATTGATCTCTGTATCAGTAATCTTGTTTGCTTTATACCTAGCATAACTCAATAATCTTGTTTTCTTTACATCTAGCATAACTCAATTATCTCATTTTCTTTATACATAGTATAACTTAATCATTTTGTTTTGTTCATATTTTAGTTATTTTATAGCTTAGTAATATTGTTTCTGCTTTACTTTTGCAATGAATGAAGTTACAATAGATAAGAGTGACAATCTTTCTCAACATTTGAACTCAAGCACATTTCACCTTTTAAGTTGATAAAATAGGATCTCCTTTATATCATTTCATCCTTTCATAATTAGTTTTGTTTAGCTGCAACATAAAAATCCAAAAACAATTAATAAGTTGAAAAGTAGCTTAACTTAATATGTTCATTGAAAAGAGTTAAAATCTTTGTTCAACCATTCTAAAAAACTCAACTCAATTAGAACTAACTCTAGAGATATCATTTAGAGTAATGAATTAACAAATCTTAAAAATAACATCCTAGTATAGATAGTAACATCATCTCAATGCTGATTCTAAAGTTTGACATTAATTTAGATAACAATAAGATAATCACCTTAATAACATAAACAACTTGTATCACATACAGTGCACTTGTACTTCATCAGTTTACCTACCCTAGTCAATAATTTATGCTTACAATTTAAGAACATTAAATTGACTAAACACACACCTTGGTGGTTGGCACATCTTGGTATGCTTCCCTAGCACTCTAGCATGCCTTGGAAATAATGCATAATATACCTTGTCACTCCCTCCTTAGCACACCCGGAACTTGCTGACTGTAATGTTCCAAACTAGGAAAAATAGTGCTATGCAAAGCAGACAATAAAAATAACACCATAAAACTAAATAAAACCATCAAACCATAAATTTTTCTGGCATGTTTTAGCATGCCTTTTCGTTCCTTAGCATGCCTTGGCACTCCTTAACTCTCATGCCCTCACAACCACCCTTAAATTTTTTGCAACATGGGAACCCAAAAAAATTCTTACCTCAACTATAACAACAGATTTACCAAGTTACAACTACTATAACTAGACTATGCCTTGTTCACCTAAGAACTTCCTATAACTCATATTAGGATACTCATGTATAATTTCAACTTATCCAACTTAACAAGTTAGGAAGACAAGGCTCACATCCAACTGTGGTCATAAAATTAAACAACTAAGCAACAAATTTTACATGTTGACATGCCATAACATCTGGCACGACTTATAATCCCTTGGCACTATGTAGCATGTGTTAGCATCCCCTACATTTCTTGGCATGCTTTGGCACTCCCTAGTACTCCATAATGCTTAACACACCTTGTACTCACTAGCGAACACTCTTTGTCACACTCTTATTCATTCATTTCCATGCATTTGAAACTATTGCTCCCTTGTGCTTCCCTGGAACTTGGCCCTAACACTCCCTAGCATGTGTTGGCACCACACCCAAAGTCTCCCTTTGTCTAAAATTGATTTTATCTATCTCCTTATCACATTTCTAGGCTTTCCTCCTACAAGTCCTATTCTAAAATTCTCCCAACACACTTAGTCCTTGGGATACTTGGAATTTATTAAAACTCCCTAATACACAATCTTATTTGTTCATTTCCATGAATTTTGACATAGTTCTCCGTTGTGGTGCCCCGACACTCCACAACACTCCTCGACATGCATGGACATTATTTAGCATTTGTTAGCACACATTTTCATTCCTTGGCATGCCCTGACATTAGTTAGTTATCATGCCATCACAACTAGCCTTACTTTTTTTGCAACTTGGGAACCCAACCAAATCGAGCATCGTCTACAACAACTTGACCAAGTTATAGTTACTACAACTAGATTGTTCCTTGTTCACCTAAGAACTTCTGATAACTCATATTAGGATACTCATGTCGTATCTTAAATCATACAACTTAACAAGTTATGAAGACAAGGCTCACATCCAACCAAGGTCGTAAAACAACTAGACAACATAGTTTACATCTTGACATTTCATAACACCTGGAACATCTAACAATCACTTGGCACTATGTGGCACATGTTAGAATTCCCTACATTCCTTGGAATGCTTTGGCACCCTCTAGCACATCATATCACTCCTTGACACCTAACAAACCTAGAACTGGTTGACACTCCCCATCACACACTTATTCATTCATTTCCATGCATTTGAAACTAGTGCTCCCTTGTGTTTCCCTAGCACTTGGCTCTAACACAACCTAAAATGCATTGGTTCTACACCCTGACACTTGGCACATCTTGGCGCACCTTATCCCTTGGCATGTATTGGCACACCTAACATGCCTTGGAACTATCTAACATGTGTTAGTACTTCCAAGCATTCCCTAGAACACCTTGACACTCCCTAGTTGTCATGCCCTCGTAGATAGCATTTTTTTTTGACTTGGGAGCTCAACCAAGTCATTGAAAAATAATGTTGTACCCAACCCAAAGTATTCATTTCTATAAAAATACATTCCCATGCCTTATCACAACCATAAGCTTTCCTCTTGCAAGTTCTATTATGAACTTCTCCTAAAAAACTTCATCCTTGGGATGCCTAGAATTCACTGGCAGTCAATGGCAGACACTGTTATTTGTTCATTTCCAAGCATATTGACCTAGTTATACTTTGTGTTCCCCTAGCACTCCTTAACACTCCTCAACATGCGATGACACTCTCCAACATGTGTTAGCATGCCTTCTCATTCCTTGGCATGCCCTGGCACTCCTTAGCTATCATACCCTGACAACTAACCTTACATTTTTTTAAATGTGGGAACCCAACCAAGTCCTGCCTCGACTACAACAACTTGACCACGTTACAGTTACCACAACTAGGCTATGCCATAATCACCTGAGAACTTCCTATAACTCATCTTAGGCTACTCATGTCCAATCTCAACTCATCCCGCTTAACAATTTACCAATTCAAGGATCATGTCGAACTGTGGCCATAAAACAACTAAGCAACATGGTTTACATCTTGACATGCCATAACACCTGACACTTCTAACAATCCATTGACACTATGTGGTGTACGTTAGCATCCCTTTCTTTCCTTAGCATGCTTTGGAACTCCCTAACACACCCTAGCACTCCTTGACATGCCTCGGTTGAAATCACTTTTTCCAACCCCTTATCGTAACCATAGGCTTGCCTCGTAAAAGTTCTATTTTGACCTTGTCCTAACACACTTTATTCTTAAGACACCTAGAATTCATTGACACTCCTTACTACACACTCTTATTCATTCATTTCCATGAATTTTGACATAATACTCCCTTCTGATGTTTTGGAACTCCCTAACACTCCTCAATATGCATTAACACTATTCCACATGTGTTAGCATGCCTTTTCATAAATTGGCATGCCCTAACACTCCTTAGTTATCATGCCCTCACAACTACCCTTCCTTTTTTTGGGACTTGGGAACCCAACCAATTCTTTCCTTGACTACAACAGCTTGACCATGTTTTGGTTACTACAACTATATTGTGTTGTGCTAAGAACTTATTATAACTCATCTTAGGCTACTCATGTCCAATTTCAACTTACCCCACCTAACAAGTTACATTTTTCCGAGTTAAGGCTCACATCCAACGATGGTCATAAAACGACTAAGAAACATAGTTTACATGTTGACATGCCATAAAAATTGGTACATCTAACAATCCCTTGGCATTATGTGGCACCAGTTAGGACCCCCTACATTCCTTGGCATGCTTTGGCACTCCCTCACACACACTACCACTCCCTGACATGCCCTGACAATTTGGCATGCCTTGGCACTATCTAGAATATAACCTCGTCACTACCTCCTTAACACACCTAAAACTCACTCATACTCCCTATCACACACTCTTATTCATTCATTTCCATGCATTTCAACTATTTGTCCCTTGTGTTTCCAAGGCACTCTGTAACACTCCCTAGAACACATTGACACACCCTGGCTCCTGGCACATCTGGGAATGTCTCCCTGACACTCTAGCATTCCTTGGCACTACCTAGCATACCTTGTCACTCCCTCACTAACACACATGGAACTCACTGATACTCCCTATAACACACTCTTATTCATTCATTTCCATATATTTGAAACTAGTGCTCCCTTGTGTTTCCCTGGCACTCCCTAACACTCCCTAGCATGCATTGGCACACGCTAACACTTGGCACAACTTAGCATGTTTCCCCAGCCTCTAGCATGCACTAT
This sequence comes from Pinus taeda, assembly GCA_000404065.3. Lineage (NCBI taxonomy): Eukaryota > Viridiplantae > Streptophyta > Pinopsida > Pinales > Pinaceae > Pinus > Pinus taeda. The sequence goes on along the minus strand of APFE031158216.1, from coordinate 292,085 downwards.
CACTACCTAGCATACCTTTCCGCTCCCTCCTTAGCACACATGGAACTCACTAACACTTCCTATCACAAACTCTTATTCATTAATTTCCATGCATTAATTTGACCTATGGTCCCTTGTGTTTTCCCTACACCCCCTAACACTTCCTAGCACACGTTGGCATACCATGGCAGCTCACACATCTTGGCTGCATGCTTCCCTGGCACTCTAGTATGCCTTAGCATTGAATAATAAAACTTTGTAAAGTCTTGGTGAATCTTTTACTAAGTTATAAAACATTGTGAAGTCTTGGTGATTTTTTTCATAAAGTATAAAACCATATATGATAATAGGAAAACATATTCATTAAACTATAATATATCAACTTACATGTTTGGAAGACAAAACATAATTTCTTCTTCCTAAGGTGGGCCAACAGTTTCTTTTGAGTTAAGTATAGTAAACATGTTATCAAACATGTTTGTATAGGTTTGGGATTTGAATATGGGTTTCAACTATAATTGTACCAGAGTTGAACATGGGGTTCAATCACGAGACCTTTTTGAGATTTGACCTCACCCATCATGATACCCAAAATATTTCTGTTTTGGGTACTTATCCACAACATTTTCTAAAATAAAATTAAACAAGTATTTTTTTACTATGAATATTTGACTCTTCTAAAACGTGATTTCAAAGACACTTCAAAAAGGCACAATTAAAAAATTAAAGATTGACGATTTCTAAATATTTTTTGCAAAGAACACATACATTTGGGCCATGAAAACGTTTCCACCTATTTGAATATGGTTCTCTAAGGAAATCCACATAAAACATTTTAGTTTAGGGGAAATAGGCCAATACCATTATTTTAAATGCCACTAACTAACCCTTTGCAAAGGGTAGCTTTCTAATATAGCACAACAGGCATGGCAAGCTGTGACATGCTTGTACGAGGAGTTGCAGGCCCATTCAAAAGAATCATCCTCCTTAGATAGTGTAATACCACTAACAATGAGGGATTTGGTGAAACTGTCCCACTCCACAACAAAAGAACCCCGCTAGCCCAAATCATGGGCACTTTTCCATCTGCTAGCTGTGAACAACACCAAAGGGAACACATAAACCCAATGATGTCTAGTAACACCTTGAGCACAAAGATGGTTGAAAATCTTAGGGGAACATCTATGAGAGCACAAAAACACCTACTTCTCTAGAAGCACCTATAACACTTTTGTGGGTTTGAATAATCACTCTTTGGTCAGTGTCTGCACACTAGCATAGATTCTAAATTAGTGATGTCCTTACAATCATAATCAACTAGGTGTATTTGCTCTTAAAAAACTATGCAAAGATAGATGTCCCTTTTATGGCCAAGGTCCACCAAAATGGTTCCTGTTACCTAACCTAGTACATCCATTTATTTCATAACAAGACTACCCTGCAAGCCACCAAATGCCAATCATATCCATGAGATAAACAACAATTTTTGGTTCAAGATATAACTAAGTTGGAACAAACTTAACTCTAGAGCTCATATTATTTTTCAACCCCTAAATTTTATGGACAAAGAGATATCAATTTTCTAAAGCATGCGGGAGCCAAACTATCACCTTTTCCATGTTAACTCCCTATATTGAATATCATAAAAAATATCCATAAATTATTTATCCTTACTAAACCAAACATTTAGTCGAAAATGATCATTCATCATGTTACAAGTTCACTACACATTTTAACCACACAAAACTTATTTTAATTCCCCCATAACTCACCTTTAATATCAAAAACAAAATCCCATCCAATAATGTTTAGTGACATAGAAACCCAACAATTTTCATACAATTAATAATTATTTATAATTGGAAATACTTCCCTATTAACCAAAAACTTACACATTTCATTTAGTTCCCATTGAAAAATCCGTATGTATTTCATTTAAGTTCAAGATTTCCTGCGATATTTGTCTTTCAAATATAAAAAATGTCCATTTCCCTCTTTTATTTCCATCATGTTGCAAGGTGTGTGTCTAGGGAAGGGCGAAGGAAAGGCGTAGCCATGCTGTCGCAGATATGATCTGATGCATCTGGTTGAATTCAAGGTATTTCCGTCACGTTGCAAGGTGTGTGTCCAAGGAAGGGCGAAGGAAAGGGACAACCATGCCATCGTAGATACGATCTAATGAATCTTGTTGAATTCAAACAATGTAAACTTTGAAATGGAAACTCATACTGTTAACCGTTTTGTAGAGATAGCAAAAAAGTGACCCGATTTTGAAAAGTGGTGATGCAGAACACACATGTGTTTTTTAGACCTTAGTTTTTGGCACTATAATTTTTTTTATGTACATTGCATTTTATAATGGTAGTGTTTTTGTGCTAATTTAAAAACATGGTAATTGTACACAGGCCCTTTTTTTAAAAGGATTTTTTTTTTTTTTTTTAATGTATGAAATGTAAATATTATTTTGTAAATGTAATAATTTTTGAAGTGGTATTTTCTTCATATTTTTTTGTTTTTATTTATTTTATTTTTTTTGTAGTGGGGTTTTATTGTTTTTCATATTTAAAGAAGAAGGTCGATATTTTGAATTTTCGATATTCTACATATTTATACATCGCTAATTAATTTTTCAATCCACAAGAAATAATTGTTTCTAAAAAACAATATTTTTTAACAATGGACATAAAAAATAGCCATTTTTAACATAAATATAACTAAAAAACTACATGTTTTGATCATTTTTTACTACAATTGACATGCGAAAATCACAATTTTTATATGAAAATTTTAACTAAAAATAGTTAAATAATAGTCTTTTCCTATGAATTTCATGTCAAAAAGATAATAATAATCACTTTTTTTTCAAAAAATAATTATTAACTTAAAAATTAATGCAAAAATCACATATTACAAATATTGAATGCATAACAACCTTAATTGAGTGTATATTCTTCTCATAAAATGTCGAAGTCAAAACATTGCAAGTATAACTACTTAATAGTTACAAAAAATGAGCTTGATTTCCAAGCATAACTTAAATTTAATCAGCAATGTCACTAATCCAAACTCTTCGTCCTCTAGAGTTTCATCATTGTCTTCTTCCAAAATATTTTCTGCTTCCTTTTACTCATTTTTGTCTTCTAATGGATCTTTGATGTTTGCGAGTCTCCCAATGTACGTCTTTCCAAACATTCCACGTAATGGTGGTTGAGGTTCCTTTGCCTTTTTTGCCACACATGATTCACTAAAGTCCCCTTTCTTCAATCTAATTTCTTGCATCACATCTTGAAGAAATTGAAGAGTATTAATTCTTTCCGGAATGAAATTGCATTGTAATGGATCTTTTTCAATTGCAATGCAATTTCTTCCATTTTGACGATAGCATGCTAGTGTTGTACCTAATTATCAAGGACAAAATAAATACTGAAGTAAATTAGTACAATGACATATTAATTAAAAAAATAACATATTGAAATTCAATTCTATATAATAAAACTTACCTGAGCCAGAAAATAAATCAAGAACCCAATCTCCTTCATTTGAACATATGTCTATAAGATAGTTAATCAATAATTTTGGCTTTTGATAAATGTTAACTATCTCTCATTTTGCTTCTTTGTCTTCATATGTTGGTTTTCTCACAATAGCATCATAAGTCAGTATTTTGCTAGGACTCTTTCCATCTACCCAATTAAAAATCATAGAAATATAGCTATCATCTTTTGCCCAACTATCAATATGAATGAACTCACAATAATTTATAAATTCTTGATCTTCACGTTAAGAAGATTTGACTTTTTCCTGTAACATGAAATAGTAAAAGTTCAATAAACTTGTACATAAATGAATTTTTCAACATTAATCAAATATACATTTAAACATCTTACCATGTAAGCTGCATCCTTGAATTTGTTTTTCCCTTGAAGCTTGGCAATATCATTGCCAATTGTGTGTCTGAATGAAATGTCACAAATCTCCATAATGGTGATGACGTGGCTTCTACAAATCCCACAACCACTTTACTAAGAGCTTGATAAGTATAAGGGTCACTATCATAGTCAATTTTTGGAATATTGAAACCATGGGGAATATCTGCAATAACTAGGGCACACTCCCTTTTAGGTATGAGTTTAGCAATGTCTTCATAGTGGCCTTCTATTACTTGATATTGAATAATGTCTAGTCCATTCCAAATGAAATGAGTAAGAGTTGGATCAAGTTCAACATTCTTAATACGTTGCTTCCTTAGTCTTTCGATCTTTATTTTTTCAATAAAGGTTTTGAAACTAGTTGGTGCTCCATTATCATCCTTCTTCATCTTTTATAAAATAAACAAATATATGTGTAGGTTATAAATTAAAAATAGTACACAGATGAATAAAAATGAATGTGTAAATCAAGATACCTTTTTAAATGCAACATAAAAATCTTTTAATGTTGATGTAGAACTTGAATATGGATAGTTGCGTACAACATCATCCCAACTATCTTCATTCAACAATTTAACCATTTGTTCTTGAATTTTCATGTAAAATTTGTGACTGCATAGGTAAAGTAACAAAAAATTAATATAATGATATGTATAACAAATAATACTAAGAAAAACATGTTTTATTTAAAAGAAAATTATAATCTAAAAATAAATAAAAATAATTCAACAAACTTGCTTTTGAAATTCCTTAGACATTTCCTCCAATGATAATTCCCCTGACTTCACACAAGATAATATTGTTTTGACAATTTTTTCCTCTTTAACTCCTTGCATTTCTCTCCAAGGTGTGATAGTCATATCTTCTGGAAGCTGCTTCAATTCAGGAGCTGATTTACTGCCACCACATAGCAATGGCTTAGACTTTTTGACCTTCTGGTTTTTAATGCCAATGTTTTCCCACATGCTACAAATCTCATCAATCAACTTCCAAACATCTCTAGTTCTAAATGCCAATTGGAAAATTTTATCAACGCCTCTGAATATATCACTAGGAAGGTTGTGTTTTCCACCTTTTGAATTGGGTTTCTCTTCAATCTGATAGCCTATTTCCATACAACATTCCGTTCGAAAATGTGCAGTAACATTTATCCCATCCCCACCACATTTTTCTTGAAATTCACTATGAATAAATCTAACTCTTTGGATGCAAGTAATAGACATTCTATATTCATTATCTGAATCATGATCCCATCCCACAAACGTTGCTTTTGTATCTGATAAACCAGCATAAATGATACATTTCATTGTTTCAAAACGTGGGTTATTGGGATATTCCTCCATCAATTGTCCTTGAGCTTCTACAAAATGGTTCCCCCTAAGAACATAATAATTGTATTCAAAACATTTTGACTTATCAAATGCTTCTTTGTTGCGAACTTGAGCTAGATCAACAAGAAGCACATAATTAACCACATGAGCATATGGATTGTACCTCATCATTGTCTTCAATTTGTGAACATGCAGATGGTGTGGCTTTCTGACTTGATATTGACATTGTCCTTCACTTGCCTTATAGTTTGTTTGAAATTAAGCTGAAATGTACGACCACCATCAATTAAGTTTCTCTTTGTCAAATTCTGTCGAATGGCATTTTGTTTCGTTTTGATAATGCCATCCTCTAAATCAACTCCTACTGTAACGATTTCTTTGCTTTCTTTTGAATTTTCACTAGGTTCTTGACTGCTGGTAATGACTACTTCAAAATCCTCAACTATACTTTTCTTCATCATAACATTCTCAATAGATTTATTCTTGGACATTGTTACTTTTGGTAATTTACGGCTCTTCTCAATTCCAATGCCATCCTCAGTAATGGCAACATATGCTTCACTGTCAGTTTCAACTTCATCGTCCTCAAAAATAACTTGTCTACCCTTGATAGATTTATCAACTAGAGGCCTTTTTTTCTGATCCTTTGGATGTACTTTTGTAGCATCATCAATTACTACATTTTGCTTGATTTCCATATCCTCTTCTGACACTGAGTAAAAACTATTGACAACTTTCGTGATATCATGCTCCATGAAGTGAATGCCTCCCAACCTAATTGAAAAACATTCAACAAAATTCTTCCCAACAAAATATCATATGTCAATAAAAACAAAGTTAAAAAAATAAAGCAAGACACTTTCAAGAAGGGAAAGTACAAATATAAATAACAATACTTACGATGTTTTGTTTCATCTGATTTATGATTTGCTCACACAACTTTGTAGATACCTCTCTCGTGTCATACAATGAATATGATAGTCGATATTTAATACTTTCATGTGACTTGGGAGCTTTTGTAAGTATGTAAACAACTTCAGTGTCCAGTATCGAACGTATATCTATGACTCTTCCCATCAGCTCAAAAATTCCATTATCATTCGGTATATCAACATATAGATATATATTCACATTTTGGCTTTCTCTTTCTTTCACATACCATATTCTTGATGGGAATTTCATCTCTTTTGAATTCTTCCAGACTGAAATCATCTTCTTATCATTTGAGGTACTTGAAATATTTGTAGCCATGAGCTCAAGTGGAGTTCATTCACCAATGTTTTTTGTAGATGCACCTTTAAAAGTCTTTGGTCTTGAAAGATTCATAGAAATCTTCTTTGATGCCATTTTCCTAAAAAATAGAAACACATAAGTTAGTAAATAATGAAAACGTATTAACTTAAATTCATAATGAAAATATATCAAAATTTCTAATTTGTATAATCAGATAATTGAAATTAAAAAAATGTTAACACTAAGAAATGGTGGAAGCCCACCGACACCACCCCGTCCATCTGCGGA
>APFE031158216.1:217565-274144 GCA_000404065.3 Pinus taeda | reverse complement strand
TATTGATCAGATGTTCAGTCGTTTTTCAGTCACATTGAGGAGGAAGGAATTTGGGAGCTTGCCATCATTAATTGAATGTATTAAGAAATCATACATGTTAGAGCCTACTTTTGATGTGTTGGAAGAAACATTTCACATGCGAAGTTTTATTTTGGGATCATATGGTGAGCGGAAATGCATTGAACAACTTAATGACATTAGCTTCCAACATCAATTTTGTCTCAAAAAAATTAATGGAAAAGCACTAATATGGGGCAAGAAGTATTCAACTACTACAGAATGGGCAACGTCATTAGGTTTTCAATTTTTGAAGTTCATTCCAGATCATCAAATATTTGCATCAAAAATATTGTTATTACAGTCAGTTGGTGAAGTTCATAATGCACGCAGACAAAATAGATATATAAATTATTCTGATTGCCTAGAAGAAATTAAAAAATGTATTAGATATACAGAGTACTTTGACATTACTGATTCAGTTTGGTGGGACTCATTTTTCAATAATAAAAGTGATATCATTTCAACAACAACAAATGAAGATATACCTCTTAAAAAGCCATTTATTTGGCCATAAAATGTGTCGAATGCACATCAGGAAATAAACATTGTTGAACAACAACAATCTCAAGGTATTATTAATTCTTCACAGGCAGAGGAAAGAGAGATGTATATTGGTTCCAGAAGGTCTCATGCACAATGTGAAGCCATGGAAGACCTTTACAGGGGTTCAATACAGGATATTAAGGAGGGTTGCATGATCACAGTGCTAGCAGATGGATTTCCTAATGGCTATCCATTCTACGTTGCTAAAATTATAAAGGTCTTTACAAAAAATGAGGATGTTACAAGTGTTGAAGTACATTGGTATGCCATAGATACACACCCATTCAATGGTGTGTATAAGCCAGAGATGGTAGTTGACAAAACAAATGGCGAAAAGACAAAAGGAAATGGTACAAATATAAATTGTCACCGCATAGACATATTTAAATTGGAGGATATTGATATACTTGTTTATGAATTCAATTTAACAAAGAGACAAACTCTTTGCTTCAAGATGACAGACATTCTGAAAATGTTGTTACTACAAGGAACAATGTTGAGATGGGAGTCTACTGAAACCAGTCCTAGATATAGAAGAATTTTGAAACCTGAAATGATGGGCATGCATGTAGACTCAGATGGGGCACTAGTTGATGAAAGAGAAGAATATGGAAGATCTTCGTCAGCATCCAGTCACTCATCCGAAGATGTGAATTCTGATGGTGTGCAAGAAAATATGAGTGGTTTTGAATAATTGCTTGAAACAGTTTATCTAACTGATGTATGCATCGTATCTTGAAATAAATTTTTTGATTTCCATATGGTGTTAAATGAGAAGTTATGAGTCTTTTTTATGTTGTTGGATCATTTTACTAGCATTTTTTAAAAATTTTGAAGATTGACCCTAAAAAACAAAATCATCATTCCAGTATAATCACTTTTTTCATTTTCAAGCTGTATTTTGCAATAAAATTTTGTTTTCATTGGCATTTTTAAAACATGTTCAAAATTTTCCCTAAAAAAAAAAACCATCGTTCTAATATACACACTTTTCATTTTTAGCACTGTTTTTGATTTTTTTTGGCGGTTTTGGCCAGAGTTCCCATTTTGAGTTTATAGTTCCTGTTTCAAAGTTTACATTGTTTTCGGTTTCTCGAATCGTGATGATTTCATTCTAAAGAGGGAAAAGGGAATTTGGACAAGGTTCCCACATTCCTGGGCGATGGCCCAGCCACAAGCCCTCCATCTTTCTTTGCCACTTCAAAATACTTCTAGACAAGCACAACTAGGCGTTCAACGGGCTATATGTTTAGGATTCCATGGAAGAAGATGAATTTGAAGCCATTGCAATAATCGCTTCACCAAGGAAGATGACAGGTGCCCTTCCAATTTGAAGATTAGCAAAGGAGAAGATAACAAATAAATAATACATTAATTATGACAAGGAAATCAAATGTCTTAAGATCATATGTGGTCGCCAGCGAGATGCTCTAGCACAAAAGAATTGTGATGATCCAGTCATACCTAAAATTGCCAAGAGACCCAAAAAGGGCATCAAATTTTCTTGGACCCATGTTCTTAAGAGTCCCAAAGCAAAGAAATTCGATCCTGAGGAAATGATCATGGAATCAGAAAAGCAGGATTAAGGCTCTGTGCTAGAGGAGAAGCTTCCAGAGGCTACTAAACCAATTCAAGAGGTAGCTAACTGCATTTTATTTTTGTTGTTTACTTACCTTGGATGTCCCAAATTGATGAATTAGGCTTCATAGCATTCTCATTGGCTCACTATTTTAATTGTTTCTTTGTTTTCAATCCTTCTTTCCTTGCCTTTTTTCATAATTGAATTCCTTGTTGCCCTATTAAAATTTTATGGTTACCAATGGAGTGTATTTTTTCTTTTGGTGTCATTAATCTAAGATGTTGTAAACACATCTTTCTTTTCAGACGTAAACTTTATTTTAGTATGAAACAAGTGGTAAACAAGCAATAAAATGTCTTGTGCCCTAAAATTTGTGCATTGCTTGGCTTGACATCTCAAGCATGGGAAAATTAGATAAAGGATAAAATTGACTACAGTTGATGTTTTTTTTTTTTATTGATGATGTCAAGTTCAATGGAATGTATAAATTGAAAGATGGCATCATAGATCAAATGAGAATGGGATCTCAAAAGCTAAAAGAAAAATTGTTAGACTCAACCTAGAAAGTGGAGCAGTTAGGCAAGAGTGCAAGAGTTTGACCAAGATTCAATTAAATCTATGCAAAACTATGTTAATAGTGAATTCACAAGTTTTTTTTCTCCCAATGTAGGATCACACTTGAGATAGAATCACTACATGAGAGTTCTTATGAATACATTCTTGAAATTCACTTAACTTGCTTGTACTCACACTATAGAGAATTTGAGGATGGTGTTCCTTCCATGGAGCACTCTTTGATTCTCCATAGACAGAAAATGACCCCACAATTAGGTTCTTTTCTATCCATCTCGGTCAAATCTTTGTCATATTCACCCAAAACAACATGCTTTGCCTAAAGGGCCTCGATCAATAATTTTCTTTCAGACTTATGAGTTGCTTGTATAACACTAAGAACACCTCTTCTATGCTGCCACATTTGGCATATAGGTCAACAAGAGCATTCTCCACAAAGATATTTGAGTCTAGCGTAAATTTAATGATGATTATATGGAACTGCATCCTAAACTAGTGCATGCTGCAAAAGCAGTGGAAAAGGTGAAATTATCCACTGTCATCCCATTTTGTTACAGCTGATTGAACAATTTCAGTGACTCCTCACAAAGACCATTGTGAACATATTCTTCATCATGGAGAAGACCTTAACAAGCTGATACTTCAATATAGCTAACATTCCTATATCCAACCTCTGAGCAGCATAGCTGACATTTCTATATCCAACCTCCCAACATCAAATTGGTTAATTCTTGATAATTCACTAGTATTAACCCTATGCCGAAATAAGGGGTAACACAGGCTCCAACTCAGAGATGTTCTCTTCTTCGGAGTGCATGAGAGTCTTAGAATTTTGTCATGTATATATGAGAATGGCCTCCACTTCTAGTAAAAGCACCACAAAATTTTGTATTTTACAAAGAAAAAAGACAAGTCATCTATTTATGACAACATTAAATCAAATTTAGTGATCAAGGGAGCTTATTCATGCCACACTACTGCTCAAAGGATTTTATTCCATTCCTACCCTACTGTAGCATGTGTAAAATGAGGGTGCTACCTGAAATCATTGATCTAGTGCAACCACTTTAAAACTTCATCAATACAATGTTTTCTTCCCTTATGCTAAGTTATCATGAAAAATAATGAAACATGAAAATTCTAGCATTCATAGGCTGAGTTTTCTATTACTGATGGGATGAATAAGAATTTTTGGTACCGGTAAATCAGCGGTAGCTTCAAAGTTCAAACGAATGTAAGTGTTGACATAAGCTGCTACAGGATCTGTCCATCCAAGATTGCATAGGACTGTAATAATTATTTCCCATTAACTTTGAAAATTATCCTTTACTACAACTTGGGAGTACATAATGATGTCATGTTCTGTCCCTCATGAAATATTGGTTCCATGGGATAAGCGTGTTGTTTTGATAAGTCTGTGTCATGGAATGTGAGTGATAGACACATATCAACCATTGTGGGATTAGATTCAACTGTCTTGGGAACATAATTTCTTTTAAAAATTTTCATCCATGACTATATTATGCTGAGAAACCTAGGGTGTCACTAGTTAGGTGATTTCTCTACTTATGATGATCACTTGTGATATTCTTTTTAATTCTTGAAATCTTTTTTCTTGAGTTATTATCATGTTATTTTCATCAAGACAATTACCAAATCATGAACAATAAAGAGACAAGAGACACAGTATATATATGCTAGTTAGCCAGGGCCAAAAAGCTCTGACTCTTCGAGAGGAAAACCCAAACGAAATTCTTCTTATGGAACCGTCAATTGACTAATACGAAGACCATGAAAAATACCCTTGACACTAGAGTCCTCGCAAGACCAAGTCAATAGCCTCGTCTTCAAAGCTGGTCTTCGTCTTCCTCTTCTCGACTTCCTTCAGATCGTCAACCTCTTATTGTAGGTTTGTAACCCTACGACATAAACCCTAGATAATTTTATCTCCTTAAATAGTCTCCTTAAGAGAGAGACTCGTTACACTTCTACTTGGCTTCTTCTAGCGAATTCTTCCACCAAAACAGGATCACCTCAATGTGAATGAAATACTTTTACCTCTTCTTGACAACTTCGGATCTACTACCTTCAGATGTTAGTGAGTAAACTAACCCAAAACAGTCCACAATGATCTTCAATATACTTCCTTCTAGCTTTGCTAATGTAGAGGCTTCTTCTAGTAGGATTTGCACACTTATATGACAGACTTGCTTCACCTAATTGATTGCCTCCAATTGAGGCTGACCACTACTATATATACTTGTTTGTCCATGCCCATTAAGTTGATATGATCTCCAAGGTAAGCTGACATTATTTCTCTCAATTGATCCTTACATTCTAGGCCAACTTGAGTGAGGGCTAGTGACAAGTTCTTGGAGGGTTACTTACAAAGACAAGTATGACTCTTTACAATGTGTAACATGCCTTCATTACATGACAATGACTCTTTTAGACTTTTATGACTAGATGAAAATATCCCTAAAAGCTCTCAATGGGAGCCTTAACTAAAAATAAAATCTCTTCACAGTCTTCCTCCTTCGCATTGTATCACTTTATTCCTTCTTTGCACTGTTATTACACTATGACCAGGAGAGTCTCAGTCTCCTTTTTTTTCTTTTGCAACCCTAGTCCTAATCCTTGGCCTTCACTGATCTCTTATTTTGGTCCAAGATAGCCTCTCTGGCTTCAGTCTTCTTTTATCACCATTCAACGCTTCATATAGCCCTTAACTGTAGTTTCCACTGTCTTAGAACAAACTTTGATCCTTCGCTTAGATGACAGACTTAGTCCGAGAACCCTTAAGACATTTACGCACCCATAGCCACCTTCCTTCTTCACTATAATACCCTTATCTTCTTCGCTCTGAGATTCGTATTGTTTCAGATAAGATATGTCCAAATTGCTTGACGATTATGAGGTGAGGTTACTCTATATATATAATGATTATGCTTTCCATTTAGGTCAACATGAGATCCTGGAGATAGGCTGACATTACCTTAAGGAGAATATTGTCCTTCTTTTAGCCAACTGTAAGAGAGATAGTGACAATGTCTTGGAGTGTAACGTTGACATCTGTAACATGACTTCATGACTTCTTAATTATATTCATAACAAGACAAAAAAACCTAAAGACATTAAGAAGAAATCTTTGACCTATGAAAAACACTTATTGCTGATGACACCCATGATGCAAGGAATACAATAAATAAATTTGTTTCTTGTTTTCATGAAATCATAACTATAAGTCATTATGACAACCAAACCTAGTTAGCCCTTTCTTCAACAAGGGCAAGACCATAGTCACTTCCAACCCTTTTTTTTACCTAGACTTTCTCTCTACACTTGTGGTAGTCCTTTCTTTAGCGTCCGTGCTAATATGTTGCAATTCTGGGCTGTTCTAGCCCTCATACAGACCTCGTCTCTCCTTCTAATCACTGTGTCATGCCTTAGAATGGCTCCACAGGCCTGCAACGACCTTGTTTGAGGACAATCCACCCATAAACAAGCCCCTCCCTACAAATTTTGAGACTTAAAGCACATTCGTAGCTACCAGAAATCAACACTCCCTCTTAGCGAGAAATTTGCTCTAGCAATACACCCTATTGGAGCATCACCCTGTTCCGTGACATCTCCTTTTGCATTACAGCTGTCTAACATCCTGTCCACCAACTATTGTGCAAATGTTGCATCTGTATTATTGTTGACCTTGCCACTACCAACACTTCATCCATACTGCAACTCCCTCTGAAATTCTCCATCTGTGTTGTTGTTGGCCCTGCCACTGCCAACACTGCATCCTTCTCCAACTACTGCTGCTACTGCATCAACAATGTAAAAGCATCCCAAATATTGAAATAACTATGTTTAGTATGATCCATCTCATTTATGGAGTCTAAGTCCTGCTTGTCTCTGCGCTGACCTTATGAAGCCTCTGCATTGTTCTTGACTCTGCTCTGTGCCAATTGCACTACCACCAACTATGCTCTGTGCTTCTCAGTCTCCAACACTCCTAGCCATTGTAACTGCCACTCTAGCACTCCTCTGCACCAACTGACACTGGTGCATCCTGCTACTACTGATTTGGGCTCCCATAGTAAGGTATTGATTCGAGAGGTGGACTCCTCAAGGATCCTGCCCATATGCAACAACTCTGAGTGTTTTTATTATTAAGCAGTAGTAATTTCTGAATACAATCTTTGGATGCCTTCCCGACAATCTAGTTATAGAGAATATCACTGAATCTTATCACTTATGGGTAATCCAAGCCCACAAGTGACACTTGTGGTGCTCCCCCCTCCAAACCCTAAACCCCAGGGCTTGGAGCACCTCCCAAGATACTCAAAAATCAACACTCCCTCTTAGCAAGGGAGGTACTTCCAAGACTAGGAAGTAACTCATCATCATCATCACTACTCGTAACACTTGCCTCACTCTTGGCGCTCATCACTGCATCAATTGTTGTAGCATGGATTGTGCCTCTCTCAAAAGTGTCACTATCACTGGAAGCATCCTGCTTCTATTTCTTCTCTTGTATCGTTTCCAATCCCTCCATGATTCCTTCTTGGTAGTTGTGGAAGCACCCTTACTCCCCACTAACTGCATGCTCTTCTTGGGCTGTAAAGTCTCCCTCTAAATCTGCAAGCTTCCGCTACAACTAGACTCCCTCTGAGCCTCTGGAACCTAGACCTTCTTCTTTGGAACTTGTACCTGTACCTCTGAAGCCTGCACCTACACCTGCTCCACCTACTTCTTCTTCCCATGATCCATAGGCTTACCCATTAGCCTATATAGACCATGCTCTCTAACTCCAAGCACAAACATGTGGAGCTAGAGCCTCTATATGTGAGTGCTAGTACAAACAACACATCCTAGATTCACATCACCCATCTTGTATCCATCCTACATGGCACAACTCACGATCCTTGGATCTCCTTTTGACTCTTGTTGCCCAACACCTTGTGCAACTTCAAGTCCCACTCAACTAGAGTCTCAAAAACCTCTTGTGACCCTGTCATATGTTTCAAAGCACCATTGTCCACCTATCATCCACTCTCATCGATAGTACCCTGCGAGAAATGAGAAGATGATAGCAAAGTCATCCTCCTCCAATCTCCTGGTGACATCATCTATCTTAGCAAAAGTGGCAACACTAATGACTCACTTCCCTTTCTTATTCTCATCATCTCCCTTCTTCTTCATTGGACATCTCGAAAAAAAATGATCCCATCTTGCCATTGTTGAAACACTTGACTTTACTCAAGTCTCTCTTTTGCTTACCCTTCAATCATGCTGCAAATTCCATGTCATCATCTGAAGCCCTCTTCTTCATATGAAGATCCTCATCTTGCAACTACTCCTAAATGAATTCTTCCCACAACCTATTCCACTCTAGAAACCTCTATCTAGCAATAATCCCTTTGATGAAGGGCTTCCACTCCTTTATGAACCCTTTCAAAGCCATCCTTGCCATATCAGAATCTGAAAGAGTCACACCGATGACAACAAACTCATTTTTGACCTTAGGCAATCTTGTCAGATACGAAGTCACTCCTTCACCCTGTATCATCTTGGTGGAATTCAACTTATCCTCCAATACTAGTACTTGATTCTTGTTCTTAATCTTGAAGAAATTCTGAAGAGCCATCCACATCTCATGTGCAGTGTTCTTCTTGGACACTTCCAATTCCTTTGGGTTAGTTTGCTTCTTGATGGCTTTCTCGATGAAATACTAGATCTTGTTGATATCCAAGACCAACTTGATCCTTTCTTTCCATGGACTATAGTTGGACAACCCTCTAACCTATCCTCATACTGGAGACCAACTTGTAATTTCGACATTGTCACTTACTGTTAAATTTATGATCACATGTTCTTTGCTGAAGACAAAAGCTTCAATATCTTACTAGCCCAATTATTAACTTATTAGCAATCATGTGAAACACTATCATGATGACATTAATTGAGAGAAGAACATGTATAATAAATAATGAAGACAGGCCAAGACAATAGGACATAGTAAATTGGCTCAAGCCTAAGGAAAACGCCAAGATGGGGAAAGCCCTTGTTCAATCTTATTATTATTATTAATCATCAAATGTTCAACGGAGAGAGAATGAGAGTACAATCAATGTCAAGGATGACTTTCTAAGATGATGACTAGAATCACTGACCATATGCCAAATATATTTCCTAGACAAGTTTGTAATTCTATCTTCAAATAATAGCAGATAAGTTCTACCCTAACTTAAAGTGGCTCCCTTTTCTGATTATGACGAGGCAAAGACAGTCCCATAATTTGAGTAGTGAAGCCTAGTCAAAGAGTTGACAAGTTTTGTGGTCAAAAATATGCAATTAGGGCTTGAAGATATATTTCCTAAATAGCCCAAATCTAGAGAAAAATGTTAGGGTCCTTCCTTCAGACAAATATTACTTTATTTGGCTAAGGTTCTGAGCTACAAACAACCCTCACCATGGTTCCATGTGTACTGTACTTGGGATTACGATATGCAACCTATTTTGCTTCATAGAACAACACTTCAGCTCCTCTATCTAAGAATCACACATCTTGTGGCCTTCCTAAAATGATTAAATGGAGATTCATACTTCACCAATGTAGAATGCTCACCAATCTTCACCGCACTAACCTACGGCTACCATTCATCTTCAAGGTCAAACCTATGGAAAGAAAAACACACCAAAATCATACCCAATACATGTCCTCCTAGCTCCTTCAAGTTGTGGTTATTTCACAGATATATTAGAGCCCTTTTCATTGAGTCAAATGAGGTTGAAAGGTACCTCCTTATATGCAATTCAATGGTGTTGAGGAGGGATGACCATTGGACTAGGTGAGCCAACATATCAGAGAGGCGACCCTTGATAATTTTATATGGGAGAAACAAAATTTCAAAATCACACTTTCACTTAACCAAATTCAATGATCTTTAGGTCAATTTTTGTCCTCTTGAAAAGAGGAATTCAATTAAATGATTATCTCCATCAACTGAGTTGTCCAAAGTGGAATTTGGCCCTAGTTGCCAATTTTAACACTCCTTATCAACTAGGGACCATTCCACCTACCAATCCATCTATCATCGTCATACTATCCTGTCATCATGTACCATCTCTATCATCATTGTTCTGTTCTACTCTTCTCTATTGAACCATGAAGTAATAATGAAGAAGAAGTGATCAAGAGTGAGTCACAAGACCTTACCACTCCCTATTGACAAAATTCAGTCCTTGATCCTAGATCAAGTTGTTGCACACCATGCATCCTAGTCATAAGAAGTACAGATGTACATGATGCGTCCATCGGTAGTGCTATGGTTCCTAACCACCTTTTCCAGCTCATTGGCCAAATGAGAGGTACCTCCCATGTCTCCCAGACTACATGGGTAGGATGAAGTAAGAACATCAACAAGGAAAGAAGATATCACATCCTACTCACAACCATTTATAGGGAAAGGAGAAACCACATCCTACAAACACATGTCATAGTTATACGTAGGGAAAGGATGAACCACCTCATAAAGGCATGCAAAACACCGAGAGTAGGGAAAGGATGAACCACATACTACATGCATGCAAATCAACAATAGTAGGAAGGATCCTACACGTGGGGAAAGGATGAACCGCATCCCACCTGCATGTCAACAATAGATCGTAGAGAATAAACATCCTACATGTGGGGAAAGGATGAACCACGTCCCATCGACATGTCAACAGATGCCTACAAGCATCTCTGACTGGGGTATCCACAGGAGAAAGCAAACCACTCATCCTACTCATATGCCATAGGAGAAGGTGAGCCACTCATCCTATGCATATGTCATCAACAATAGGGGAAGGTGAACCACTCACCCTATGGTTGCTTATAGCTCAATAAGTACAAAAAGCCCCCAGAAGTTCCCAGAGCTTAATTGTTCAATCTGGACCAAGGATCCCTTCATATAGGAAATAGCACCAATCTACTTTCTGAAAGTAAACACTAGATCACTAGGAGCCTCATAGCTCCATCCAGCAGCATATAGATGTATATATAGTAGGCAACACTCAACAATCCTCTACTTCTTGTATATCTTGATGAAGAAAATATTTGACTGATTTTACTCCCTCTTACTTAAGGAGACCAAAACCTAAACTTGTCTTTTCAGAGTGCAAAGCAGCTATCTGGTAGCCTGCTCATAATTAGATCCATCCACTTTGTAGATAGTTTATTGATGCACTCAATCAAGCCATGATTTTGGCGGTACTCTTTGTCATACTATTGGGAAGATCCAACAAACAACTTTTCAATATGTAATAATTAGTCTCTTATTAATTTTCTTCAAAGCTCGAAGGCAACTTTAAAAAAAAGCTTCATCCTTAGACATAAACGTCAGTAATAAATGAGAGGATCCCATCACAGTCGTATCTTCTTGAGGTAAGAAATTAGGGAGACTTCAAACCTTTCTTCCAAGATTTGGTCTTATGCCTTTTCTTCATACTGAAGTTCAAATTCCTAGCACAGTACAACAGACCAGTGTTGCAAACATCTCAATAAGATCCTGATTTTGCCAATTTTTATCGATATTTTCCTGATTTTTACAAAAAAAATAAAAATTCTGGACCCTTCCCAATTTTATCCCTGTGCTGATGTTTGCAACATTGCAACAGACAATAGGTAGTCATAAATTGTAGCAAGATATATACCAAAATAGCAATATCCATAAATTGTCTATGCTTCGGCAGCTATGTCACAATGTTTGTCGAACTTTAACCTTGAGGATCGAATTTTGACGAACCTAAATTTTTTTTTGAGGTTCAATGAATCTCAACGAATGTCATAGCCATTGACCAAGTGCATAGATCAAAACTCATAACCTCATGTCACAGTTTAAGCTTATAACTTATCCTTATAGTTGTTATGTTTTTGATAACATTTTTGATGTTTAATGATGTTAATTTCTAACTATTTTATCCGATAATTCGTTATGTATATATATATATATATATATATATATATATTATATATATATATATATATATATATATATATATATATATATATATATATATGTATGTATATATATATATATATTATATATATATATATATATATATATATATATTATATATATATGTACATATAGATATATATACATATATTCTATATTATATATATATATATATATATATATATATGTATATATATGTATATATATAGATATATGTATATATATCTATATGTATACAACCACACCACACACAACACACATATATATATATATATATATATATATATATATATATATTATATATATATCTAACCTATTGGCAAACCTCATTCAAACCTCATCATAAAATTCAAACTCAAACCGAACCTAATCATTGCCAAACCCGAACTCGAGCCCGAACCATGTGACATTGTTTGGAAGTACAGCATAGGAATTTGACCTTTCTAAAAAATCATCTCCCTCTCAATGAGAGGATTATTATCTGATAATGACCACACCTAAGGTCATGACTTCTTCTAGATATCAAGCTATCTACAATCTACTAGCATTCCTGTTGGTATTCTTAGGTTTATGAGCCACAGCCATATGCAGCTTAGGAGATATAACATATCATCAGAGTTAAACTATTAGAGACATCCAAGGATACTATAGATCTGTCTTAAGCCTTCATCAATTTTCCCCTCTTCTTTAATATGGGATTTTATGATACTCTAAATGTATTAGAAAGCTTCCTAATTGGAAAAATTATCATCATGATCGTTTTTTAACCAGGGTGAAGGAATCCTTTTATGAGATCATCCAAACAATCAGTTACTTCATGATTACTATCAATCCATCTTATGAAGTTCCCTTTTATTAAGGAATCACAAAATCTAGGCTTTCCAAGGATCCAATCACTGTTCCTTATGATTATAGGGGTTGCACAAAGGGGCTTGTTCTCTCTTAACTGAAAAGAAGAGAGACTTTCAAGTTTGCTCATATTGAGACCTTTATTACCAAATTTTAACTGCTTCAGGACCTACTGAAGTAGATTGCTTCAAATCTGATTATGCAAGGGTTTCTTATGTAATCTTGATTAAGAGTCTTGGCCCTTTCTAAAATTTTTCCTAACATCATCTGTAGTACTCTGGAATCTAGATAGTCTAGAGAGAATCCAATACATACCAAGGATCAAATATTCCACAAGCATAAACCTAAATGCCACCAATCTGATTGAAGCCCAACTGCAGATAGTATCATAGGTTGGCAGACTAATGTGCTGCAAAAAACCCTAGCATCAACATGTTGTACTTCACTGTACCAATTTTTCAAGTACCCTCTATTCAACCTCAGTTCTGACATATGTCAAAATCCATAGCTCAATAACTGCAATGACATTGATGTAGTCAATGTTGTCAATGAGACCCTTTGATGCTATACTTCTTGAAACAAGTAGCATGCCACTCTCAAATGTTCAAATGATGAAGCCCTAGACCCTATTGCAAGACTAAGAAACTTCTTTACATTGTCTGAACACTCTGCTCAACAGTAATCAACATTCACTGGCTCTAAAGGTTTTTGCATATCTAAGGCAACTTTTTTTTGCTATCAAACCAACATACTGTAACAAACCAGAGCCTCAAATCATGCTTATATCAATTTCAATGGCTTTCAATCTCAAGAAAACATATCACTGCATAGCATAAATGGCAATAAGAAATGGGCTTGTCACAATTTAGAGCTTCAAGGGAATCTTCACAATTCAATCTCATTAACCTCGGTTCTGTGCTGATCCCTGCCACTATGGCATTAAGCACACTCATTCTTGCAAGAAAATGAATAGTATGCATATTCTGTCTCAAATCCCTCTACCATATAAGGACCTTACACTCTCAAAGAACAAGAGAATCGATATCCTCGTGACATCAGTAATTCTACAAATCTATCCCAAAACTTGATTTGAATGTAGTCAATGTGTACATCAAATATGTCGCGATCTTCAGATTCTCTCCCCACTTTAAAGTAAAGTTGGGGCTGTTAAGCCAGCCAATTCATACACATAATGTGGGCAAAGGATGTTTTGAACCCAGGTCATTATTGTGGCTACCCCCTCTCTTAACTTCTAGATGGAACCTCGACAGAGAGCTTGATCAACCAATTTCAATATCTTTTTTTCTAATTATTTGTCCATGTATTTTCACCATTCTTCATCTAGGCAAAACATTTATGCTTTGTAATGTTGATTATGTGGCTATATAATTTTTTTTTATATTAGGCTTGGTTTCTTGATCTTTGTTCAGTGTAGTTTATGGCTCTTCTTAATTATGCTTTTCCTCACCTCGAAGCTGAAGGATGTTTTTACAAAATCAGCACGGACATGTCCATACCAAACATTGTTGGGTGCTCTTGTTTTTTGTTCTCCTCATCTTATTGATTGGGTTCAGTTTCAGATTAAGTAGAAGCTCATTTTTACTCGATTTATTGTTTCTTAGGTTGATACCTAAGAATTATTTGCCTTTGTGTTGCTCAATGCCTTTGTTCCTTTCCTCATATGTTTGTAAAATTAAAGTGGGTTGTCACCCTTTAACTTCCCTTTTGAAATTTTTGGCATCCTTCCTTTCTATCTTACAGTTAGTGTATGGCTTTAATGCATCTCGTTTCTCCATTGTTGGGAGTTTTCTTGATTTTTTCCACATTCAAAATAAGGTCTACATTTCAAGGGAGTGTTTCTGTAGTGTACTGTCTACTTTTAAGCATGGTCAAGGTGTTTCAAATTAAGAGAAACTGGTAACCTCTCCATTTCCAGATTGATTATAGCATATTTGGCTATCCTTTTATCATTTGTAACTTCTAAAACTTTGAGCAGTTTTCTTAAGGTATTATTTGTGCTTTCAAAGAGTGATGCTTCACTAGGATCCCAAATATAAGTTTGGCAAGCTTACTGGAACATAGGCTATGAAGGTAGAGCTTTACAATGAATCAAAGCTTGCTTTCGAATATTATCTATCCTGCTTAAATGATCCATCAACCTCCTTTGAATACATTATCCCCTACTATTAAATCAAGAAAAACACTATGAAGTGCTCTCAGATTAGCATGGTTACCCTTGTTGCTTCTTAGCTACATCCTTTGACACAAGGAAAAATAGAACCCACAAAAGAAAACATAGGGGATGTGAAAATATATAAATTTATTTACATATATGAATTAAAAAAATATTAAAATTACAAAAAAATAAGACATGCAGGCATAAGGAGCTACATCAAACACATGTTGGGACACTTTATTGATCTGTTGGGACACATTTCTTACACATCAAACACATTTGAATAGATCTTGAAATTTTTTGGTGCCTCGACTGTTGTATATGTAGGAGTAGCCGGGGCTGGACTGTTTGGCACATGTTAGACATGCAAGCTTGCATTCCCATCAATCTAAATGTCCAACATGTGGATGTCTGGGGATTTTGATTTCTTGATATCCAACTTTGTATGGCTTTAATAAGAATACCTTACTCACATGATTTTTCATTATGTGGTTTTGCTCTAGTTGATGATGCCATATAAGATGGTTTTGGTTTCAAAAAAAATTGGATTCTTCTACTTACTGAAAAACAATATTATCTTTAGGTGTGGATAAAGCTTCTACTTTGACTCTTCCTGGAAAAAAATTTGGTAACTTTTTATGGTCATATGAATTCTAGAGAGTAAATTTAAGTCTTTCTCCCCTTGCATGCAATAGGATCTATTGTGGTTTGTTGGGATCTAAGTATGCTCATAAGGAGCACGGGATGGCCAAAAAATAGCCTAATGCTCGATGACGTATCCATGTTTATAAATTAGGCTTCAACCTAGAAGGTGCTATATCCCATTATTTCTACCTCTTGAATGTCCAACGTTAGGCCTGTCAGCCTACTCAGCTACCTTATTGCTTGTAAAAGCCTCTAATATTTTTAGGTAGCCTTGCAACTGGTTTGGATGCCGACATGGTTTGGGAAATTGTTGGCTTTCTTTTGCCATGTTTTCGTCCTACCTTAAAAAGGAACCCCTTTGGAATACTTTTCATGTTTTTTATTTTTATTTTTTGTAAAGTAAAAATCTATTTAAGCCTTGAAGAAAAACATCATAGCATTTTATGGTTTGCCTTGGTTTTCTAGTTGCGAAACCAAACCAGTGACACAACCATAAATTTTCCAACATCCAAAGAAATTGTCTTTGAAATATCATCAAAGAAACATAGAAACTATACTACAGGGCTGGAAAGCTTGATCTATTAGCTAAACTGGAAATAAAAAATTCAGAAAAGTAACTTAAAAAACTAAAATTATTTTCAATTTTCATTTGGATTTGAAAAATTTTGAAGCATCCATCGTTATTGGCTCCTTTCTACTTCCAGAAGAACATCTAGGATTGTTTTTTTGGAATTATTTCAATCTAGGAAGACATGGCCAAGCAAGAAATTCAAATGCTAATTGATGTAAAAAATGTATATGTATTGAGTATAGGAAACTCTAGCATGCCTTGTATCAGGAACCCAATCAATTATTTCACAAAGCACTTCAAAGTCTGTCAAACAACGACATCCCCTAGCTATGTCACATTATACCTGAGTAATTTCTTGTTAATATATTTTGGAGTATTGGCTAGATACCTTTGGGCAAAGCTTGATGCTCTTTGTTGGGCTCTAGAGCTCCCCTGAACCTGAAAGTAAGCAACCCCTCATTGACTCTTGGTGCATTCATGAGGCATTGGAAGGTGCCGGATAAGAGATGAATTTCTTAGAAAGAAAATATCATTGCCTGGGTAGGGTATTAAGAGAAAAGGTAGGATTAGGTGGGGCAAACAAGGGAGAGATTGGTCCACCAACAAGAGAATAAAGAGAAGAAGATTGCAAAAGAAGATACATGGCAAGGAAACTATGCAATGTTTATCATGTTATATAACATTAGGTCACTATATTAATGCTTTATTAATGATGTGATTTTTTAGCAGTCATATGTGGTTGTGTCATTTATTAAGTATTAGTCGTTCCATTTGAGATTCAACTCTAACTTTGAAAGCCATATTTTTTATCCTTTACACTATACCAATGTTTATTCCTTTCCTTGAATTATACATATATTGGTTAGAAAAGTTGCTTACATACATTAATAAAACATCCCTTTCTGCCTAGGAAAAACTAGGGGATAATCATTCTCTAGATGGAATTGGAGGACAACATAACGTTTAATTTTTTATACCAGAATTCATATGGTCTACAAAAAATATCTAAAATTAATTGGGGTGATTTCATGGCTGGTTTTGCAAGATTTTTAATGCTGATTTGGGCCTTACGATACGTAAATGGATTTGGTTCGCCAAGTGTCTCTATGACAAGACAACGAATCTGTGTGCAACCATAAACAAGCATGGGATTGTCATAGAGATTTATTATTGGAACACCATTTTGGCTTATAATATTTCTCATTGATAAGTACAAACATGTACTTTGACAACATCATTGAGAAGAAGCTCTCTTCTAGTATTCCTTAACGATCATGTGCAAATACTTGTAGAAAGCTACTTCTCAAGTTCACTTTCACTGCAATGTTTTGTGACTACTTTAGGTGGGTAATCAAAATGGTAGTAAATGAACTCTAAAATGGTACAGGTTAGAACTTGGCACTACCAATCTTACAATATTTCCAAGAAATTCTATTGTTGGCTATCTTTGGTCTTAACAAAAGGTTTCAAAATGGAATGGTAATTGAAAAAATTAATTAATATCTTGGAGCATACCTCTCTAGATAATGATAAAATGAATTTGATTCATCTCCACTATTATGATAGAATGGAAATCGTAATATTTCAGTACATATAAAACAAAATAATAACAGAAAATGCAAATTAACAGAAAGAAGATATGTCTTGTGTTTAAATACAAGAGCTCACCTGTATTTATAATACAATGAGAGGGGCCTGGCATTAAAAATATGTGGTTGGCTTGTTCACCTACCAATTAGTGACAAGTCAAATATGCACAAGATTAGACACTGTAATCTAAATAAAATTAACTACATGATGTATGTCCACCAATGCCCCATCATAAGTGCATCATAGGGACATAGAGAAAATACGTTTAATCTCAAAATGGGTCCTAGCTACAAGGTCATGATACATACCATGTACAAAGTGTTCAAAACAAAAAAAATTAGAGATGGGAAGTGAGATTACCCCCACCTTAGGGACAATTTCCTTCACCCCAAGCAAGGTATGAAGTTGAAAATAATGAGACCTTGTCAAGGGTTAGCGAAGATGTCAGCGACCTGCATCTCAGTGTGTGACAATACTGCAAATCAGTAATCCTAGCATTAATAAATTGTTAGATGCAATGCATATGGACTTCTATAGGTTTGGGAAGTTGATGCTCTACTGGCTGCCTAATAACATTGATAACACTGATTATTTCCGCATATTAGAGTAGGTTTCTCTTGCTAAAAACTAGACTTGGTCAAAATATGTTCAATCCAAATAGACTCAGTGGCGGCACTATCAACATCTCTATATTTTGCATCCATAGGATGAAGGGCATTGATAGCTTGCTCTTTGCTAGACCAAAAACTAGGACCAGAGCCAAGATGAATGACATATAGAGTTGGACTTGTAGTAATCAATATTTCCAACCTAATCAGAGTGAGTATAACCCACTAAATTTTCATTACCATTAGATTAATATTGAATGCAGATTTCTAATGAACCTCCCATGGTTCCTTCATGAATGGGAGACCAATTGACTGCATAGGAGATATCTGGACAAATGTGAGTCAAGTAAAAAATTCTTCTAACAAGCTGCCAATACAACATAGCATCAACCAAAGGAGTGGAAACACTTGGTTGACAGCTTGAACCCTGAAAAAAGGGTGTGGGTGTAAATATGCAATCCAATCCCTGAAATCTACAAAAGAGATCAAAGGCATAATTTAACTGTGATATGCCTATCCTAGATGAAAACTAAAAGAGTTGTTGATACCACATAGCGTCAACCAAAGGAGTGGAAACACTTGGTTTAAAACATGACCCTTGATGAAAAGTGGGTGGGTGTAGATTTGCAATCCAATATGTGAAATCTACTCAAGAGATCCAAGGTATACTTGAGTTTATGAGATGCTTATCCTAGATGTAGACCAAGTCATCTGTATCTCAAGAAAGTAGTAAAGGAGCCTCAAGTCTTTCATGTTGAACTATTAATGGAGAGTGGACTTCATGTGATTAATGAAGGTAGGAAGAGGCCCTACAACATACGATGCCCTACTATCCACAACAAAGGAAGAATCATAGCTTGGTGGAGATGAAAAATTGCATGATCCATTCTAGAGGTCCTTGTTGGTAGTTTTGGGCTGAAGCCATCAATTGTGCCAAATATGTTGAAAATCGCATGCCTCAAAAAATTTGTCCAGGGGATGTCCCCATAATAGGCCTTAAGAGGATGGACACCATCTATTGGCTATCCCAGATTCTTTGCATACAATGTTGGGCCCAAACCCCTAAAGAAAAATGCACGGCAATGTACATACAATATATGGTTTGCATATTTGTTGCCTACCCAAAATATGTTAAATATTGTAAATTTCTTGTTCTAAATACACATCAGTTAGTCGTTAGGAGTGTTCAATTTTATGAGCATGCCCCTTGGAATCTTGATCTTCATATGATTTTTCTTCTTTTAAGTTGACTTCTCCAGCTAATGATTGTGCTATTGAAGAAAATTGTGATGAAATGTTTCTACGACTTTCTAAGTGGGTGAAAGTGTACATACTTGGTTTAAGTTCACTTAGGTAATACATTAGATCCTTAGTTGGTATATCTGCCAACCGAATTCTTAATTGCAGAAATATTCCCAGTTTGCTATGAATGGAGGGTCTTACTTTGTATTCCAGACACAACATATTTTATAAATAGTGATAATCTTGTTCCTTAAATTGGTTTTGAGTCTCTGTTATTTTTTCCGAGTTTTGTGGGCTCCACATTTAAAACAAAGAGTGTTGACTAGGCTGATTTGTCAGCTCGAGCTCCATACAAGCAAGGCAGAACAACAATAGAATAAGTTGAACTAACAAAGAATTATGTTGTTGTTCTTCCTTGTCTACGTGGAGTTATATAAGTTTAATTACGAGATCACTTGTATCTATGATATAGACCATGAGGAGCCATCATTAAATATAGGTGGTTGGGTAGTTCATCTGCCAAGTCGTAATAAGTCGATTATGCATAGTGATTAGACATTGAACATCAAAGTTAACATGGATAGATATGATGGTATGGATGCATAGTTAACATTCCATGGTTGGTTTAGAAAGGTTTTGAAGGCTTATTCAGGCCTTACAATACATAAATTGATTTGGTTTGCCAAGTGTCTCTGTGACAAGACAACATATCTATGTGCACCCCTAAAAAAGCATGGGATTTTCATAGAGATTTATTTTTTGAACACCATTTCGGCTTATAATATTTTCCCATTAAGAAGTAAAAACATGTACTTTGTCAACATCATTGAGAAGAAGCTCTCTTCTAGTATTCCTTAGCAATCATGCGCGATTACTAGTAGAAAGCTACTTCTCAAGTTCACTTTCACTACAATGTTTAGTGACTGCTTTAGGTGGGAAATCAAAATGGTAGTAAGGGAACTCCTAAATGGTACAGGTTAGAACTTGGCACTACCAATTTTATAATATTTGCAAACAATTATATTTTTGGTTGTCTCTCATCTTAGCACAAGGTTTCAAAAGGATTGAAAATGGAAAGGTACTTGAAAACATTAATTAATTTCTTGGAGAATACCTCTCTAGATCATGATAAAATGAATCTCCATCATCTCCACTGTCACGATACAATGGAAATTACAATATTTCAATCCATACAAAATAGAATAATAAGAGAAAATGCAAAACCAATAGAAAGAATATATGTCTTTTGTTTAATTACAAGAGATCATCTGTATTTATAATACAGTGAGAGGGACATGGCATTAAATATAAGTGGTTGGCTTGTTCATCTACCAACCAGTGATAAGTCAAGTATGCACAAGATTAGACACTGTAATCTAAATAAACTTAACTACATGATGTATGTACACCAATGCCCCATCATAAGTGCAACTTAGGGACATAAGGAAAATATGTTAAATCTCAAAATGCATCTTGCCTAGAAGGTCATGATAGGTACCATGTACAAAGTGTTTAGACAAAAAAAAAATCAGAGAGACGGAGTGAGATTACGCCCACCTTAAGGACAATCCCCTTCACCCCAAGCAAGGTATGAAGTTGAACATAATGAGACTTTGTGAAGGGTTAGTGAAGATGTCACAACCTGCATCTCAGTATGTGACAATACTCCAAATCAGTAATCCTGTCATTAACCAATTGTTCGATGTAATGCATATGGAATTCTACAGAATTGGGAAGTTGATGCTCTATTAGTTGTCTGATAACATGGATAGCACTTTGATTATTGCCCCATATTAGAGTAGGTTTCTCTTGCTAAAAATGAGTGTTGCAAACATCTTGATAACATCCCAATTTTATCTCGAAATCATGATTTTTTGGCCTAGCTGATGTTTGATGATATTTAAAAATATTTTTATGGTATCTTAATTTTGCCGATGTTTGCCAATTTTTACTGATATTTCCCCGATTTTTACAATTTTTTTGTTTTCCGGACCCTTGTCGATTTTATCCTGATGTCGATGTCTGCAACATTGGAAACTAAACTTGGTCAAAATCTGTTCAAACCAAATAGACTCAGTGGCAGCACTATCAACAACTTGGTATTTTGCATCCATAGGACGAAGGGCTCTGACAACTTGTTCTCGATTTTTCTACACAACCCTTCAAATTGATCATATTTGGGGTGGTCTTTGATGTTGTTGGTAAAGGAAGGCTATCGAGGAATGTCAGATTGCATGAGTCAATTTTATGTTATTATTCCTTTATGATGTGCTCATTATCTTCTACTCGCTTATAGAGAAAAGAGGAATCCCAACTACTGTGGGAGAAGAACTTGCTCATAAAGGAGGAAGCCCTTGGAAGGTATCATCCTTCTTCAGCATTGCACCTTCAGAACCTAGCAACATCTTAAATGTTTTATCTAGAAAATTTGAGAAATCTGAATATATTATTAGGAGTCTAAGAATACTTTCATCTAGCTTGGCTCCTAATGCTCTAGAGATTTCATTTCCTATGCTGAGTCTTGCAACAACTTTATATCATCTAGGGAGGCATAAGGAAGTAGAGGATTTAGCTCAGGAAGCCTTGAGGATATGTGAAGCATCCTTTGATAAACAAAGTCCTACAGATGGTGAGTTGTGTTTTCTTCTTGGTAATTGACATATGTCTTTTCAATTCTATGTCATGAGATCCACACTCTAGGTTGCAAAGTCCATTTCCTATTTGATTATGAGCTTATTTCTTGAAACTTGTTTTCTTTACAGTAGAGGCGTGTGATTGTTTAGCTTTGATACAACATACTCTAGGTAAGGATGATGAGTCCAATCCCCTCATGTGATGGGTCTTTCAGATCCAGGAAAAGGAGTTTGGCTATGACAGTCCAGAAGTGAAGTCTACATTAGAAATGATTATTGTCCTTCTTGGCATCTTGGGAAAGAAAATGGAGAAATCACTTCTTCATCGAAGATTAATGAAGCTGCAAACAAAATACAAAGATTGATTTTCAATCTGGGTATCATTATAATCATGTTTGTTTTACCTATTAATAACAATATGTCCCTTTTCTACTTGTTAATAGAAATATTACCTATTTGCTTAGATGTCTTGAACTATTAATAGAAATATGTACTTTTTACTTGAATTGAACATTCCTTTGAGATTTGTGGTTTTTCTGCATGAGTAAAATATACAATAATTTTTTTTGTTGCATAAGCTTATAATATCTCATTCGCATCGTGTTTTTCCTTGGAGAACTCTTCTTTATACTCATTAAGACAAGTGAAACATTACACAATATAACTTTGTCAATTGAATTGATAAGGCTTTGCAACTTTAATGAATTATTTATAATTTGACTTCCATAAGATATGCACAATGGAACTAATAAGTACAAGTTTTTTTGGAGGACTGAATTATGAAAATTCCCAAGGATTGTATATACTTTTTACAATACAAGAAGACCAACATTGGGTGTGGCCACCCTATCCAATTTGGTTGGCTGAAAAGCAAGGAAGTTTTGGCACACATCATAGTTATAGAAACAACTAGAACGACATAGGGTGGAGGTAAATGTTGTTGGCATCGTGGTGTTGGTGTTGTGGAGGCAACCTCTATGAAATAATTCTTCAATAGTAAGAGATCAGATTCTAATAATTTCCTTGTTTTGTTTTTTGTAAGAGATCTAATAGTAATGCAGTGGGTGTAGAGGCTTCATGGTGAACCAATTGTGGCTAGCCTCTACTGAGCTAGAAGCCTAGAACTAGTGTTTCAATTGTTATTCTTTTACCAGTGCAGGTAATAGTTCTATAATTATCATTATTATTTTTAATTACATAAATAAGTAAGGAGAAAGATATGCTCAGATATTGAGTCTTTGATCATGGGAGAAGACACCAGCAAGGCAATAACAATATGGTATGACAAGGATAAGACTATGACAACTTTCACAGTCTACATAGCATATAAAGCTAGTGCCTTCTAGATGTCCATATCAAAAACTATATCAAAGTGTAGGAATACATCAAACCTTTGGGAAACATTGTATTTCGATCATGTTTATGTGTTTGGATCTGTATGTTTTCTCAAGGCATATTTGTATTCCAATCATGTTCCATTTATATCATGCTCTCAAATTTACTTTGGAACAATTGTTTTTCAAGTTGAAAACTTTTAAACATTTAAGGATGTCAATCACGTTTCTAATTTTATTTTTCTTTGGACAAATTTTCTGTAACTTGTGTTCAACAATTTCTCTGTTGATATGGGTGGTTGTGGGAAATTGTTGCTTGAGTTGGAAGAGATTTTTTCCGGAATTATATCTAACATATTTAGATCAACCACAAAACTGGGCTAGGTAAGGATCCTTTAAGCAACCTTCTAGCTTGGTTCCTTTTTGTTCCATCTAAGCTTGGAAAAGTGCCATGAATTTACATTGAACAATGTAAGAATATAGTCTTTCCCAGAAAAAATCAAGAAAACTCTTTCATTTTGAAAATTACCTACCAGCTTTGGACATATTCTTTGAAATTTATATGGTGAAGGTGTTGGATTTACGTAAATGATGCAAAATGCACACTTATAGTTCTATTGTTCACCTATTAGACCAGTGCAAATTATAGGAAAACTTGGAAGCGTTGGACGTGATTGTTCCAACAATACTCTTATTGGCCCGCAATACATATATTCATAACACATACATACAATACTATTGTTCACCTATTCAGTTAGTGCATATTGTAGGAAAATTGTTAAATGTTGGAGTTCATTGTCTCATGTTCACACACTAGCACTAAGGTTGCAACATATTGTGTGCATCCTTAGATATGTTTGAGATTGCAAGATAATTGCTTAAATAAATGCATGTATAGAACTTCTATATTAGCAAAATAAGCATCAATATTTTTTTCAAGCATTTTCAGCTGAATTCACAATAGTAGCCTAAAAAGTGTCATTTCAATGTCTAGAAATTAGGATATATAAATCTGAGATATATACTCTACATATTTGGGTTATCTGTTTTTCAAATCTGAGCTTTTTTAGGTTACATGTTACTTGTTTGAACTTTGAAATTTGAAGAAATTCCTAAATGGACTTCGTAAATACTCGGATGAGTGGACTTCGTAAGGCAGTGGTACCATAAATTGTGTTATTTCAAAGATTTGACTTCCATATCTTCACAAAACACAATGTCCTCAATAAATAATTATATGTACAGATACTTATGTTTAGGATTATATATGTGTCGGATTAGTTCTTTTATGTTTTAGTATGATCCTGATGTTGACAAGCTCTACCTGATTTTTTTTCATCAATTATTCATAGAATATGCAAAAGATTTCATTGTCAAAATGTGGCAAAAATTACATTTCTCCTGATTTCTTTTTTTATTGTTCATGACAAGATAATCATGTTGCAGGAATGAGGTATCCTACAGTCTATCTCAATTTGTGGATATTTTTTTTCTTCCCATTTTTTTAGAAGGATGTAGATTTCATTTTCATGTTGATGGTTTTTGCATGTATCTTATCTAGCCCTAAACACTGGTCATGGAGCAGAGCTTGAGAAGTAGTCCCGGACACAAACTACAGAGGTTAATGTTACAATACCGGTTCCACCAGGTATCAAAAAAAGTTTAATGGTCTGTGACATAAAGAAGAGCTATTTAATGGCAGGGTTGAAAGGGAAACCTCGTGTCTTAGTTCTAAATTATTTATTTGCATTTCTTAGTTGTAATTCATTTGTTTGATTTTAAGCTTTATCAGATCAATTATTTCACTAATCCAATATGCATGCCTTGTATTTCTCACCTGATGTTAGTTACTTGACATGGTTGATATAACATTCAATTCCAGGCCACTTTTATTTTAAGTTAGAGATTTTATTGATTAAAAAGACGTTCATATTTTGATTGGTTTACTTAGAGCTTGATTTTAAAAAGTTTTGTAAATTCCACACGGATGTTACTTTTTCAGGGTGAGTTCTTTGCACCTGTAAGGTCAGATGAGTCCTAGAACACAGATATACAACAGGCACATATTTTTTCTTTGTTGTATATCTGTTATTCTTTACATCATTGATGGATGGCTATTGATGATGTAAAACAGAGGATGGGAAGGTCCTGCCAATTCTCTTGACAAAACAAAATAAAATGGAATGGTAGAATTGTGTTTTAAAGAGTGATCCAAAAATTAATACTTCAAAGGTAGAACTTGAGAGTGGCAAGCTATTTGATTTGGATCTACAGGCACAACAGATCATGGAAAATAAATGATGGTATTGACGAGTCTTCCCAGCAAATAAGCTCTAACTGATAGACCACTACCCAAATTTCAGTTATTTGCAATGGCAATAGTGACTCTAGCTTATGAATAGTGTTTTTGGCCATTGCCCTATTCATTTCTTATGAATGATTTTTATTTTCAAACTCTAACTAGTTTGTTGTTAAACTAATTAAAGCTTCGATGACAAACTTATAGTTTTCAAAGCTCGTTTCTTAATCTATTTTCTTGAGCAAATTTGTCTTTTTACTTTAGGTACTGTAGATTGCTAATGTGTGAGATATGCTATGATATGATTGCCTAGATAAATAGATAGAAGTGTTGTACAACAGTCTTTTTTAAATCTAAAGAAACAATATTTCCAAATACAAAAGTGTATTAATTGAGAACATCTTTTCGACTTCTTAGCTAAGTTATGATTATATTTCAGTAGGGGATTTTGCGTAAACTGATATTGTGTTGTCTCTTTGGTTTCTGTCAAGTAACAATGGTTAATAAGGAACATGTTCTTAAGCAGTAGGCACACATCTTATTCTATTATTGGCATGAAACTCTATGGTTTTCAGGCATGGCAATAAAAAGGCAAATGTTAGTGGGATATCCAAAATCTATGTTGGATGAATTTAATATTAGTGATGATTTTGATTCCTTGTCAAATAAAAAATGTCACAAGCCAAATTCAAACAAACAGAAGTAGCTCAAGAATGAAGGTGAAGCTATTTCTTTTTGTCCAAGTCAATTTTTTTTTATTTGTTAGTTGTTGTCATGTTTTGAGCGCGGAGTTGTGAAATTCCAAATTGCATGTTGGTTTATGTAAAGGGGATATATATATATATATATATATATTATTATTATATTATATATATAATATATATATATATATATTATATATATAATTTATATATATATATATATATATTGACCATATGTCGTTCATGGCTTCCGAAGATCCTTGTTACATTTGCATAAAAGCTTAGATATCATTCAGATATCTAAACACCGAACAACAACATTGAGATTTTTCTTTCACTCAACCTATAACATATTGCATATGTTTTCATCAATGCTCTTTTTCTATATACTATCCCCTTATGACATTTTCTTTGCAATATTTGGTGCATTTGCTAGGTATAGGTCATTTATAGGTTATAAATGTCTTTAGAATATCACTTCTATCTCAATATTCAACTAAACATATTGATTCTCTTATACATAACTATTTTTCCCTCCACCCACTTTTCATAACTTCCATAATCATTAGGTAAGGGCATGCAACTTTGATGATGCTTTGATTGTTTAGTAAAATATTGCTGAGACTTTAATTTATTGAAAGTTATAGAATTTACAATTTATTAAGTTTCAAGGCCTAATTTTTAAAAGCTTAATTCTTTAAAGGGTGCTAGCTCAATGGAAGGGCACCTAATTTACAGGCAGGAGGTTGGTGGTTCAATTCCATCATGCCTTAACATCCATATGGAATGACGATGATCAATTTTTGGTGATGGAGGCTCTTTTGACCATCACTAATGAGCTTTGGTGATATTTTTCGACCCTTACCAAAAATATGAAATGGTGACGGTCAATGAACACCACCATATATATGCATCAATAATGATGACCCTCAAAGGTATGTAACCATAAATCATTGTTTTTATATGAAATGGTGATGGTCACTATCCCTCATTATAGTCATTATTCGTGATGGACCTTGAATGTCACCACAACACCTATACTTTTGGTAATGCGGCTTTTGGTGACGGCCAACGAATGTCACGATATATATACACTAATAATGATGACTATGAAAGATCCATCACAATAAATCGTTGTTGTTCATATGAAATGGTGACAGTCACTATCCATCATTATAAGCAATATTCATGATAGACCTTGAATGTCACCATAACACCTATACTTTTGGTGACACCACATTTGGTGAGGTTCAGTTTTTGTTGAATGAGGCTATTGTCTGTCACCATTGCTCATATGAAATGGTGACGGTCGCTATTCGTCATTATAAATCATTATTGGTGATAGACTTTCAATGTAACTACAACACCTATACTTTTGGCAATGCCACTTTTGGTGACATTCAGTTTTTGGTGACAGAGTCTATGGTCTGTCACCATTGCTCATTTTAAATGGTGACGGTCGCTATTGGTCATTATAAATCATTATTGGTGACGGACTTTGAATTTCACTATAACACTTATACTTTTGGTGACGCCACCTTTGGTGACGTTCAGTTGTTGGTGACGAAGGCTCTTTTGACCATCACCAATGAGCTTATGGTGATATTTTTTGCCCCTCACCAATGTCCTTTTTTTTCTAGTGAGTGTTACTTTTTCATAATGCGAAATGTGATCGTGGATATCACAATTCACAAATCATTGGTGGATGACATTGTGGCAGGTCTTATTTACATGTGACTCTTTTGAAATGCGATTGTGACTTCTTAAGGGGTTTTGATTGGTATGTCGCTGTGATAGGTTTGATCGCATATAGCAATTTCTTTAAGGTGTTTGTGATCATCACATGGAAAAATGTGATTTGCGATTAGTGATGTGGATCCTAAACATGGACCATTCTAAGAGTTTTTTCAAGGCGATTTCTTAGAGTTAGGATTTATTTTCTAAAGCCTAAAGAAAATTAAAAAAGGGTCCCCATTTATATGTCTAATGTTAGCTATTACTATAAATTAATAGGGGGTTTTTTCATAGTACAACAGGTTCATATCCCTTGGTTTTGAGTTTTATTCAACAAGCAATGGGTGGAACAATTATGTGCAAGGTAGAAAAAGCTACGTCTTCCAAGGAAGTGTGGAAGATTTTGGAAGCAATATTTGGTGCAAGGGAGAGTGACATGTAACAACAAGATATATCACACTTTGTTGACTCAGTCGCAGTTATGAGAGTAGATGAGCAAGACTCTAAGATGACAACAAAGCTTGGAAAATCTTGCTCAAAAGTGGATGATGGTCATGAAGACTATACAAGTGAAACCCATAATGCAAACATGCATATGGATGAAGAACTTGCACCAAATATTTAAGAGAGAGAAGTTAAAGCCTTTGTGTGTAAAACAGAGAAAGAGCATATAAATTGTCAAGGACTCCATTGTAATGTGGATGGTTCAGATGACGGTGAATCCCACTATGATGAAACACATGTGGATGATGACTACGAAGTGAGATGTGAATTGGTGAATTGAGCCATAGCTAATGGGTTTGGAATTATAAATAAGCACATGCATGCTTGGATATCCCACCACAGGGTGGATGAAAATTATGGTAATGAAATTTGTGAAATAGGGATTGATCATGGCAATATGGTAAGTGCCATGTTTGATGAATAGTTGAAGGTTGTAGCTCCGACTATAACATCAAGTTGTAAAGCAATTGGAACTTCTCAAGAAGTCATGTGCAAATAAGCAACAACTAAGTTTGGCATAGGTAGAGCTCTCAACAAAGAAGAAAGTAGTTATGTGGATCCAACAATTGGAATTATTGATGTTAGATCTGATGAAGAACCATTCAGTAGTGATGAATGGTTGCACATGATGCAACAAAAAGAAAATATTGATGTGTTGCTGTTTGGTGAGAAAATCCCACTCGTGTCTTGAAGCCGAGTGGAAGACAACATGTTTGTAGCAACAAAGGTTGGTAAAATGACAGATAATGAAAATTATGACCCAATTATGAAACAAAAGAAGTATGAGGTAGAGTAGGAAGCTCTCAGTAAAGAGCATAATATTTTTAACATTCTTTTTGAATTTGAAGGTGTTCAAAATAACATGGGAGCAGAAGTTGAAAATAAGGTTGTTAATAAGTTTGATCCAAATTTGAGGCTCATTGAAGAATGGACTCAAAACGATATTAAAAAGATTTATGTCATTCTTAAAGAAGCCGTTGGAATAAAAGAATTGAATGAAATGGTGAATAATGATCTTGAGTATGTCGATTACAGGAATAAAGAAGCAACACATGATGATGAAAGTGAACAGAAAGATATGGATTCTCTGAAGACAAAGATGAAAGCATTGAAACAAAATTTCAGCAATGGAGTCAAGAAGAGATAAGATTCTATTATCAAGAAATACTGCAGAAAGATAGACAATAATATGAATCACAAGCAGCAAAGGGAAAAAAACAGTTTAAAAATGAAGAGTTGTGGTAGCATTCCATAGCTGAACGAATATTTAAAGAGGAAGGTTTAGAAGAATGATTCATATAAAATTCAAGACAAGTCAAAGAAACATTGCAACAATAAGAAGTAAAGAAATATGGTGCCTACAACAAGAACGCACAACTAAGAATGAAGCATTTTTGAGGATATAGAATCTGGAAGCAGAGAAAAAGAAAATGCAAAATTGTAAAAGTTTTGAGTAATTGGAAGCCTAACTGAGACATAGACCAACATGCATGTTTGACTGGTGATTGACTCAATTTCTATTGTAAGCCTAGCAGGGATAATTGAGTTATGTTGAGTCATACAGTCATAATTGAGGGGGAGTGTTGGAAATAATAATTACCCCTGCATGGAGTGCAGTCCATATTTCAAGTCTGAGTTGAGTTGAGACACTGTGAATTAAGTTAAGTTAATATTCGCAGTTTGAGTTTACTCTATATTTGGAAAGGATGAATTTAGTGAGTGTGCGCATGGTAAGTTATTTTAGGTGAGTTGCTAGTCGAAAAAATTTAAATACTCTTCGCCAAATTCATTGTAAAAATCAAGTTTTTGTGTGATCATAGAGAAAAAAGTACAACTCATATATTTTGTGTGTTAAAAAAAAATAGCGATAATCACCCATATAGGTTTAGACGTCACACTACACTCCACAATTGGCCTGTGCTTGAAATGTCACACTAGAGTCCATAATTGGCTGGATAGGTAATAGGGACTTTTCGCAAAAGTTTCGAAGGTCGGCATATTTTCGTCTTGTATGTAACTATTAAGTTACCCTAAAAGATTGAACTTGCGTGAGCTCTAGTAGACCCCTGCGAAGCCCATTTTAATTAAGTCCATTTAAGCAAACACCTGCTGAAGCTATTTTAATTAACATGTGTGAGGATATGCCATTAGAGATGTTAGGTTTCCATCTGATTAGCATGAACAACTACATGCTCGAAAATGCCACTTTATCTCGGACATAGTATATTGATAGTTACTATAAGTTGCAAGATAGAATATTCTTCAAGAGGAATTATCAATTTTATAACATTTAAAGATACTATTGATACAAAGCGGGAGTGTGGATTTTACACGAGTGGAGGTTCGTTCGACGAGTGGAAATAATACATGGATAATGATTTTAGCATTTCGATGAATTAAAAGACAAATATGATATGCATCTTTAATCTATTTTTTAAATTTCAATGGTTTTTAATATATTGATGACAGATGTTACTTTATCTATATTTATATATAAATAAAAATTTAGATTTTAAATAATTAATAATTAATAATTAAATATATTTTATAATTATCGGTTTGGTAAGTGATATAATCTATGGGTTTTGAATCCACGATTTTAACATTAGAGAGTGACTTGATAATATACATAATCAAAATTTATTAAAAGTTATGTAAGTATATTTTAATTTTTTTATTTTTTATGAAACTTATGAATAGTTTTATATGAAAATTCTTACAAAAAATTATATTTAAAAATAAAATTTTATATTTCTTTTTCTCATTAAAGAAAAATATATATCATGACTTTTCTCATATATATATATTTATTTTTATAAATATTGAAAAAATATTGCTTTATGAATAGTCAAAAATTTAAAGATATATATTTTTTTAATTTATTGATTTCTTATAGGTTCCCTATTTATATATATTAATTTTAATTAATTTTATGTTATGATAATGTATGTAATTTTTCAATTGGAAAATGAAATCTTAAAAAAGCATGAGTAGGAAAATTTATTTAAAATGTAAGCACTAAATCATTTGACAATTTTACTTAAATTTTAGTAAAAATATAATGATATTAATTATTGTTTTTTCAAACATAAATTTAAGAATATAATAAAGTTTGTAAATTAGAAATCTTTTATGATAAATTTTGTTAATTTATCAATATAATTTTCCTTATTATTCTAATTTTTTTTAGGTTAAGGTATTTTAATATTAAAGAATAACAAAAAGAAATACACATGATAATTTTTTTGCTTCTTTGCCTAAATTTCTATTGAAAACCACACTAATAACACAATGTTAACTGTTTTGTAGACAGAAAAAAACATTCACTGCTAAAAATACCTAATTTGAAAACCAAAATTAGGCTTAGTGCATTATCTATCTAAAATTATATACAAAAAAACTAACAAAAGATAATTGGTAGATTATAGGGAAACTTGGTGCATCATGTCTATTTACTTGGATAGTTTCCCTAATGGTTTCGGGTGGAATTGCTTTAACCTTTGAGTAAGCAAAATAAATGTTGGACATTTTTTCTCCTAATACATTTATTTTTTTATCCACTTTCCCAATCTACCTTTGAATCTTGTCGAATTAAATTGAGATTCTTGTTGAGGTCTTGATGTTTCAATCAATAATCTACTTCCCTTTCCTCTAATCAATACTCTACTTCCCTTTCCTCTATGTCGAGGCCGCATGATTAGAGGGTATTATGTTTTGGTCACCTTGTCAAAAATAAGGCTTGGATAGCAATCATCCAAACTTGTGGTGTTTTCGTAGTTACTTGGATTACAACGTCTCTTTTCCAATCGGACAGTAATTATGTATAGGATTTAAAAAAAATTATTTTCCTCTATTATCCACCACTAGCTAACAAGAAGTTCAAATAAAATGGCCAATGCTAAATAGGTAAGCTAAAGAATAAGAGGGTTGAGGGAAGAAACAAGCAACCACCTAATGAAAATATGAGAAAAAAATTCTCAAAAGGATGATAGTATCAATCTGCCAATCAAAGCACTCTCCAAGATATTGACTATACCAAATAATAATATCCCTCCATAAAACTACAGTAAAAGGATAGTAAGACATAGTAATCCTTAATAACAAGGTATACAAATTTGAAGACACCCCTTGAACATGTAAACACGAATACTAAAATGGGTTTCCCTTATCTAGGATCTTAGAGAACATTTTTTTGGGGGAAACAAATAAAAATTCATGAATTCAAGCTAACAAAACGTACCCCCAATTTTTTTTGTTGCTGTGGGAAAGATTTTCTGGTTTTTTCCAGTGCCTCAGTTTACTAACTTTGTATACAAAAACAATATAAAAATATTCTCCAAGAAAATAATCATCCTTGCTATAGTGCCCTTATGCCCCTTCCTTTCATAATTTCCACCATCATGATTGAAGTTTTTGTCAATACAATATTACCCCATTACAAACAAAACATCTCCGCCACTAAATGAGATCAACATGACTCAAAAATCCCTTTCCCTCTTACTATCCAAAAGATAATGAATTTGAACATGTATAATGACAACTTGGAAAGTATAATTTCCCATATTATTATTTCCTCTCTCAAAATGAAATAAAAACCCAAAAAATAATGTTTTTTTTATTGAATTCATTAGTTATTGTGTTATATATAATGTGCAGACTTCAGAAATATTTAATTTATACACTGAAATAATCATTTTTATATTGTAAATTATCATCAAAATTAGAACTTAATGTAGTTTTCTTTGGATTTTGAACTTTTGACAATTAAAAATTTAGAATATTCTGATAATTCCACTTATTAATAAAAGAATAATTTAATATCTCTTGAAAATGAAAATATTAGAACAATGTAACTATTAAATTTAAAACCATTTATTATTTCTTCGAATTTAATTAATGTTTAAGAATTAAATACCTTAGAATGTTTGGTCCCTGGGATATTAAAACTTGTGAGTTAGCTACTGTCTATAAAGACTATTAGCTAATAAAGTTAATGTTTGAGAATTCGTTTTGAATGAACAGTAGCATATTTGGTTTAGTTTGCTTAGCATATAAGAAACCTGGTCAGACGAAAACTTGCTTACCGGGGGTTTTACTTCACAAGCTCTGGTGCGTAGAAGTTTTCCGGGAAAAAGGCACGTTGCAAAAATATATTACTATATTCAAGACCAGCAAAAATAACCGGCATCTTCATGCTTGCCTCTGCCCTTATGAGAGTTGTAAAAAAAAAAAATGACAAGCTATGGCCGACAGCTTTTAGCTGCTTGGTTAGACTTCATTCAGATTGGCTGCAAAGTAGGCTTAACGGGAGCGAATAATGGTACTGGCTCTAGATGTACATTTACATCACCTTCAAGAAATATAATCACCTTCATTTACATCACATCACATAGCCTTCGAGACATAAAATAGCTCCATCAATACATTTAACGAGTTTTCAGGATTTTTTTTTAAGAAAAAAAGGGAAAACGAAAAGATGCAATATATAAATTGTTCGGTGCGTATTACCAAAACCAGTCATTTGCATTCATCATGAGAAGCAGTACTTAATGAACTCTCTGCCCAGTACAAATCCCACTTCAATATGCAAAGACAAGCTCTTTCCTTGGTTTCTACTGGAAAAATAAGAGTGACTTATTATGACGAAATGTGCGCCATTGGACTGACATTACTTTGAGGTTCAGTGCAATTTCGGAGTGGTGAAAACAACTGCAGTACATGACAAAGCAGTAGCAGTATCCGTTTTCCAACACAAAAAAAACAGACAGCAGCAGTATAAGGGGTATACGGATTGCCCATAGTCCATGGAACGGGGTGGAAGGGGCATTCCGCTTGCCCATACTTCGGTTAGTGTCGGGTAAATTTGAAAGGACTGGAATAGGGAAGGCTATTGTTGAAATCAAAAGTTCACTCATTGTTCAAGATTGCGATTTTTGTTACTGTAATATCTCCCCAAAAAATGTTCAAAAGTCGAAGACTTCGAAGACACTTGTGTTAACAAATCTTTTCGCACCAAACAATACAACTCGTACTGTAACTTGCGAACCTTTTTCAGAGGTAGTGACCCTTTCTGACACCAAACAATACAACTCGTACTGTAAGTTGCGTGGGAGGACAAGGGCAATCATACTCTTGGCTATAAAGGAATGGATGAGCGCAAGAAATGTACGCACCATATAATCTGAAATGAAACGAAAGTAGTGGAAGAGATTTGCACTCCGTGGTCGCAGCTGCCGCTGAAGACACATACCCTTGGAAAGATTTTCCTATCGATTGCCATTGATGGCACTCCTCGTATGGGGGTGGATTTGCACGTGGTGCTATCTCCTATGCATAGTCCCATGAATGCTTGGCTCTTCGAGGTAAAATCCTTTCTCACGTCGAATTATAACAAATCTCCCTGCGTGGTTCTTCCGGGTCTTGGATTTCATCATTTTTTTTTATGGGTGATTCCATTGGAGGGCATGCCACATCTTTTCTCCCGTAGCAAAAACATCCCAACAAAACATCTCACAGGCATCTATTCAATTGGCGTGGCATTATATGAAGATGTCATAAGCAATAATAATAACTTTACCATTTAAATTTAAGTTAGTTCCATAATAACTTTACTATTTATATTTAAATGAAGTTATTCTTATTCTTTTTTTAAAAATTCTATCAAGTCAGTGAGGTCACTTTTTCAAACATGTAATAGTATAAATTTGACAAATGGTGTCTAATATCCAAAAGATTTTGAAATTGATGTTTGTCTGGGAGAAATAAGTAGAATCGATGAGTGGTTGGATTTTCAACTTCTATCCTCCAACAACACAAGTGCTTTTTTATATAATATCTTGGGATTATGATTGTGGGAATCATTGTTGGGAGTGGAGTTGCATGAGGAGTTCAATCACATGGTTTTAAGTGTTTCTCAATAGCTCCCTAAACTATAAAATTGTGCATTTTCTGATTTGTAGTTTTGATGTATTAATGTACATTTTTTTGTTGTAAAATGATGCCTATTATGACATCTATTTAAATTGTGTATTAGATACAAACCAAAATAAATCACTATAGAAGAGACTTATGTGCTTTAAGGAAAAATGAAATAATTTTTTTCAAAAAACTAAAACAAAAAGGCTTAGGCAAAAAGGTGGGCATATCTTAAAGTAAGACTCTAATAAAACTATGATGGGAAGAAATCTATAAAAGAAACCACTTAGGAACCAAAGAGGGTGGATTCATGGAGCCAGCAATGTCTTAGCTCGACCGAGACAATTTGAGATAGTTCATGGTTGGGTGCAACGTGCTATGTTCCTAAATATTTCCCAAGAAATACTATGGTTAGAGGATATTTTATTTCACCTATTCTTATTTATTTTCTCATTTGATTATTAATATGAAAAGATGGAATAACGTGAATGGCTATGCTTAAATTATGTTATATGTGGGTTATAGTTCTATATGTCCAACTGAATTATTATTAATTTACTTTAACATTCCTAGTTTAATTATTAATAATTTAATTATCATATTAGATGGGATATATGACATTGAAGACCTTTCATGTCGTGTTGTATGATTTATATAAACATGTAAGAGAAGGAACTTCCTATATTCTAAGTGATACATGCATGCATGTGAAGAATTAATTGTAAAATAATTGCTTAGCATGCTCTAACAAAGGATTTGATATGTTTTTACACTTAGATGAGAGAAGAAGAGAGATAAATATGCATGAGTCAAATTAGGTGTGATCCAAGAGGACCCTAAAAGGAAAAAAATTTGTAGTCCTTGAAATGTAATGAAGCCTTTCTCAAATCGAAGAGTTCGTAGTTATGAATCCAACAAAGCGAACAACACCTCAACCTCACATCGTATGGTGAAGTTATGGCCCACTGATTTTTTTGAAAACAACTAAAAGTTTTACAGGTAGGACCCGTAGGTCGCACTTGACATACTGACGCCAGCAGTATGGATGTTGATGTTATTCGGATGATGATTATTTCAATAGGGTTACATATCCATATTGATGGAGGTAGAGCTATTTAGGTGACAACATGTGGTAGGTGTCATAAGCATGACGTTAGCATGGCATCAACAACGCAGTCAGTCACATAAACCAATTAGAACATGCCACATGTTACCCAGTCAGAGTTGCTGGTTTTCTTAAGGAAGTGACACTTTGGAATTTTTCGATGAATCTGTCACCTAGTTAAATTATTGAGTGACTCCTAAAAGTTGGCTTGAAAATTTGGCTGGTGGAATATTAAATAATATTTTTTTTAAATGGACCAACCACTGACTAAAGGGTAGTCAAACCTCGCTGGCTAGCTAGCTGACTTGACCAATGACCAACATACATGTTATATTTAAACGATGTTGTTTTTATAAACTTTGGTGGGTGTCGAACCCACCCGACATAACTATCAGTCGATCTTTCGACATAGTTAACAAACATTAACGGAGAGCCGCCAAGCATATGAAAACATCCAAAATGGACCACTAGCCAGACAATGAGCCAAATAAAAATCAAAATGTGTCTATATATATGGTGGTCGAGTCAAGGTTTGAACTCGTCAACATCAGCCTACCAAAGGCCCAACTTGGCTCGACTAACTATTGCAACCACGTTGGTCGTTAAAAAGAAAGAGTCAGGAGTTTTATTGGAACACTACTCAAGCGACAGAGTGGGGGAGGAGCACGGATGGAGTGGAGATTGAGTTTTAGAA
Source organism: Pinus taeda (assembly GCA_000404065.3). Taxonomy (NCBI): domain Eukaryota; kingdom Viridiplantae; phylum Streptophyta; class Pinopsida; order Pinales; family Pinaceae; genus Pinus; species Pinus taeda. The sequence continues at coordinate 236,790 of APFE031158216.1, read as the reverse complement.
GCACACGGGAACAGGATCTAAATTGACGCTGCACCTCGATTCAATTTTCGAGACATGTTCCTTTGGAACCTTAGGGAATATTCCAACATTGAATCTTGTAGGGAATCTAAAATATTCTTTAGAGCCCCACAGCTCACCCGCACATAACAGGGATGACTTTATAGTCACTTTTCACAAATTTTTGCCAAGAATTTATCCATTCACGGCCTATTTAGAGGAGCCCTACATTTTCAGGCCATCCCTCAAAGTGGAGGTATAAGGTGTCATTTCGTAATTGCGTGTAATTTGATTTCGATGGAAACTACTGAAAGAGGCCTCCCCACATTACTCTATTATCAACTTGTTTGTGTGCCTATGATCTCATGGTTGATTTTGATTTTGGCTTCTTTTATGTGTATGTTTCACTTGGTTACATGTTATTTTAAATGCAATTATGTATGCATCTTTGAAGTAAAAGATCTGGATCAAGTTTCATATTATAGCACATCTTCTTCATGCAAGTTAGATGACTGAATGCTAACCAGGAACAAGCTCCAAAGTGGTGAAGGAAAACTCAAATCCTTTGATCCCAAAGTAGGGCATGTGACACGATGGTGAAAAATGGCAGATGAGGAAGCTCAAATGGAGGAAGAGTAAAATTATCATGAGACCTTCTACACCATGCAATGGAAAGTAGATTTTCTTTTTGTAGAATACAAGCAGACAATGAAGCCTAAGAAGAAACAATAAGATGATCATGCCTCATTAAATACAGGATGACGAGGAGAGCATCCTAAAAATTCCCCTCCATCTTTTAGTGAAAGTTTTTCATATTCCTCTTCTCATCATTCTAACAGGTGTTGTAGGAATGCATCTAAAATGACATTTTTAAAGCTAGATTTCAAGTTTGATTTTCCCACATATAATGGAAAATGTAATGAATAAAAATTAAGAAATTGGATTCGGCAGATTGAGGTCTATAGTCAAATTCATCAAATGGACAATGATGACACCAATGTCTGATTAGATTCTCTTCAAATGAGTGGCACCGCTTCCATCATGAGAGATCAAGTTGTAGAAAGGTAGCAATAAATTGGGTAATCTTCTGTCTTATTAGTCCAATTTTGATTATGCATTAAAAGATAAAATTTATCCTTTAGATTATTGGCAAAAGGATTTAATGGAACGGAAATATTTGAGACAAGGAAAGAATCAAAATGTGCAAATCTTGAAAGAAGAGTTTAGAAGAAAATCTTTAAATTTGGGCATTTCACTTGACTCACTAGAAACTATAACAAACTATATTTTTTCTTTAAATAGCTACATGAGGCATTCTTTGTTGTTATTTGAGCCTACTAATATTAATGGGGCCATTGTGAAGGCCATTCACCTTGAAAGTAGGGGAAAGAATGGAAAAAAGGATCATCACTAGAAATCATCTTTCAAACCTCATAATGGCAAGTTCAAAAGAAAAGGCAAGGGAAAGGAAAAGAATGAAACTACAACCAAAAAAGAAGAAGGATAAAATTCATCTTGCACACATTGCAAGAAAGAAGGTGATAATGATGAACTTTGTTGGAAGTTTCATTTAGAGTTGAAGCCAAAGAGATTTGGTTGAAAGGGCAAACAAAGGAAAATCGAAACTGTGCAACAGGAACTTGGATCTGACTCTGGTGACAAGACATAGATAACGACAATGGGCATACAAGGTAACCTTTACCTTCACGCTAATGAAAATTTTTAAATGCATTTAAGTACAAGTTCTTCCAATGAGTATCTAGCTAATGAATGAAAGAGGACTAATTTGGTCCATATTAGTGTTTTAATGGAACATATTAAAGTGAAAACCCTTTCTAATATGGGCTCTCAAGTAAAATTGATTTTAGAATCATTGGTTAAGAAACTAGGGTTGGAGACTAAGCCTTTTCCAAAACCATACCCTCTTGGATGGGTGTGTGACAAACAAAAATTGCATGTAACCAAATAGTATAGGGCTACATTTGTAATTGCATCCAAACTAGTAGATGAGGTTGATCTTGGTTTTATACATTTGGATATTTGTGGCATTTTATTGGGGAGTCAATATTTGTATGACTGGAAATTTTTTTTCTTTTGCCATGAGAACAAGTATTATCTCATGAAAGATGAGGTGGAATACATTGTTAGGGCTCATAGTGCTCATCCTCCCAAGATCAATACAAGTCTTGTAAATGTAATTCATATGAAGAGATTGATTAATTCCAACAAAATGCGCATGCTTATGGTTGTGATAGCAAAATATCCAGAGACATATCAAGCTTTCCAAGGTTGTGGTCCCACTCATAGAACATAATTTTATGAAATTGTTTCTAACGATAACGGGATCTTTTCCGAACTAAGTAGGTTGCCTCTAAAAAGTTAGATCCAACATGCCATTCTCTTGCAACAAGATGCTCCTTTACCAAATATTTGTATGTATATGTTGTGATCCATTGAGATGGAGGAGATAAAGAAAAAAGTGTAGGAATTGTTGAGCCAAGTGTTCATAAGGCCAAGCTCTTCTCCATACAGCTCATACATCGCGTTAGTGCCAAAGGATGGCACATGGGGGATGTGAATAAACTATAGGGAATTCAACACAATAAAAGTGATGAATTTGTACCCTCTCCTTTTCATTTATCACTTATTAGACTAATTGAAAACTTATTTCTACTTCACAAAATTGGACTTCCATAGTGGCTATCATTAGATCAATTACAAAATAGGATATATGGAAGACTACATTCAAGAAAAAAAAATGGTTTCTTGAATGGTTGGTGATTCCATTCAAAGTGTGTAATGCTTCGACCACATTCATGAGGGTGATGAATGACATTTTCATACCTTTTCTTGATGATTTTGTACTTGTGTATCTTATGACATTATTTTTTTCAGCATAACATAGGAAGATCATGTGGGTAATGTTAAAAGGGTGCTTGATGTTTTGCAAAAAGAAAATTTTTATGTAAAAATATCAAAATGTGTGTTTGGTAAGACCTCTATGGTTTACTTGTGCCACATTATTGGAGGTGGAATTTTAGAAATAGATCGTTCTAAAGTTGACGTGATTCTAAAGTGGCCTAAACACACCAATATTACAGAGATTCGTAACTTTTTGGGTGTAGTAAAATACTTGAGAAGACTCATTGCCAACTTATCTATCCTTGCATCCCCTTTTCATGCTTTGAGGGGTGTGAAGAATATATTTTAGGGGAGAGGAAAGATAGAGAAAGAATTTCATACACTGAAAGAGAAGATCTGTACAACACTAGTTTTAGCCTTACCTAACTCCAGCAAGCTTTTGAGGTCGAGACTAATGCGAGTGGGTATGCTACAGGAGTTGTGTTGATGCAACATAGGAAACCTGTATGTTACCATTCATAGATATTCTCCCAAACTATTGTGAACTATCCCACATATGACAAGGATATGTACACCTTGTTCTGAATTATGAAAAAGTGGAAGCACTATTTGATTGGCAAGGAGACCATCATTCCTCCAGTCGCAAACCAAGCTTCAACAAGAATGTCATTTCATATGGATGGGGTTCCTTCAGTGTTTTCATCTGGTGATAAGATAGAAGAAAGGCACTATAAATAAAGTAGCATATATGCTCTCTCACCCTCCTATTTTTGCATCTATTGTTTTGCAAATTTCTTCATTATCTTTTGAAAGTTATGCTCAACAATATGTTGATGATGAATATTTTAATGAGATTTATGCAAACTTGACTCATAAATCACACGTAGACAGTTACCATTTGTAGGGAAAATTGTTACACCACCTTTGAAAACTTCGTATCCTCCCCAGTGAAAGAATACATGTAATCAAAGAAGCACATACCTCTATTGTGTCGGGTAATTTTGGTGTAGGGAAAAATTGATGTCATTTGTAGAGGTTCTTTTATTGGACTCGCATTAAAAACATTCTAACAAGATATGTAAAGGGATGTGTGACATGTTTAGTTTGTAAGCACACTAATAGAAAATTAGGGCTCTACACATCACTTCTTGTTTTGAGTCATCCATGGGAAAGTCTGTTAATGGATTTCGTTGGTGGTATCCATTTGTGTAGAAGAGGTCATAACTATTTTTATGTCATTGTGGATTGATTTAGTAAAATGTGTGTCTTAATGCCTTCTAAAACACAAATCACTACAGAGAAAAATGCTCATCACTTCTTCTAATTTGTCTGGGTCCACTTTGAGTTTCCAAGATCCATTGTGTTTGATCGAGAATCTTACTTCCTTGGAGAGTTCAGAACGAATTTTTGGAGAATGATGCACACCAAGCTCTAGGGGAGTATGATATTTAATCCTCAGACGAATGGGAGAACAAAGGTTGTCAATCACATGGTCATATATTAACTTCGGGGCTATTGTCACAAGCATCCCAAGTTGTGGGATGAGAAACTTCCTTATGTACAACACGGATACAACATGGATGTGCACTCATCCACTGAGAGCTCACCATTTGAGACATGTCTTGGAAATTTTCTAAAGGATCTCTTAGACATGGTTTTTGGGAGAGATAAAGATTCAAGTGAGAAAAATTATATGGACAAGGCATGGCAGTTCATTCAGTGGATTGAGATGATTCACTAGGAAGTGGAGGAGAAATTGGATAAAATTGAAGCTCAATACAAGGTTCAACATGACAAGTGTAGGGTTGATCATAAATTTTTAGTTGGAGACAGGGTGTGGCTCCACATCACCGAAGATAGAATTAAAATGGAAGGAAAGAGGTTGAGACCAATCCAATATAGTCCTTTTAGAATATTAGAGAATATTGGAGACAATGATTTTGTCTCAATTTTCTAGCATAAATGCAGATGTAATCAGTGGTGAATTTTGAAAACTTGAAGCTTTATGAGCCTCCTTTGATCATGGACACTGAAGAGGCTGAATAGGTTCCTATAGTGGATGATTTTTCACCTAAATACTTAGACAAGATAGGAAAAGATAGCATTCTTGATAGAAGAACCAAGACTTCACGATGAGGAGAAGTGGAGTACCTTGTATTGAAAAGGATAAAATTAAGGAGAAATTCCCTCACGTACCAATTGACTGATAAGGCTTTTGGTGGCCCAAAAGTGCATTAGTGGGGAGGAATGATCAAGGAAGATCATAAAAGGGCAAAGTCTGAAAGTCCTCTAAATAAAGCAAAGCCAGTCTCAAACCGAAGAGCTCTAGGTTCTGAATCCAATGATGCAAATGAGAACTCAATCAACATCATATGAAGAAGTTATGGCCCTCTCACTTTTTTTGGAAATAACTAAAAATTTTGTAGGCATGACCCATAGGTGACACTTGGCTTGTTGACATCATCAGTATGGAAACATACGTCATTCGTACGGATGATGATGTCAACATGGTCACCTATCCATATGGATGGAGGGGGAGTCGATCAGGTGATGACATGTGGCAGGTGAAGTCAGCAACCCAGTCAGTCATGTAGGCCAATCAGAGCATGCCATGTGCTTCCTAGTTAACATTCATGTTTTCTTAGAGAGGTGACATTTTGGACCTTTTCAACAGTTGGTAGTGGGGAATTTGTTACCTGGTTAAATTCTCTAGTGAACCCTAAAAAATCGGCAGGAAAATTGGCTGGTTGATGATTAATAATAAAACTTTAAAAAAATGGACTAACCATCGATCAGTGCGCCAATGGATTTAACAAATATTAACTACCAGCTGCCAACCTTATGAAAACCTGTGAAGGGTACTATCAGCCCAGCAACGATCTAAATAAAAACCAAAATGCATTGATATATATAGTGGTCAGGTCCGGGTTTAAAATTGTGACCAACAACCTGCCAACGATCTAATTTGGCTCGTCTAACTATCGTGGCAAAGGTGGTGGTTAAAAATAAAGCACTTGACATTTTATTGAAACACCACTCAAGTTCCAGACTAGGAAGGAGGACGCATGTAGCGGAAGTCGAGTTTTAGAATCATGCGAGGACTAGAGCCGAATTGACGACCCAACTCGATGCAATTTTTGGTACAAATTCCTTTGGAATATTTTGGAGTATTCCATAGGGAATATTGTAGGGAGTCTAAAAGATTCTTTAGAGCCCTTGAAGCCACGAACATAGGACAAGGTTGTTTATAGTCATTTTTCATGATTTTTCTCCAGGAATCCAACCGTACAATTTGTTTCTTTAATAGAGGCCTACATTTTCAGGGCATCCCTAGAAATGTAGGTATAAGGTGTCATTTTGCAATTTCATCTAATTTGATTTTGCTACCAATTAATGAAAGAGGCCTCCCCACATTGAGCAAGGCCTGGAGACATAACCCACAGTAGGTGAATTTCATTATCAACTTGTTTGTGTGCCTTTGATCTCATGGTTTCATTTAATTTCCACTTCTTTTATGTGTATGTTTCACTTGGTTACATGCTCTTTTAAATGCATTTTTGTATGAATCCATGAAGTGAACTATCAGGATCAATGAGGAATGAAATTTTTATTCCTTAATGCTAAGAAAAAGGTAGAAATAAGAAATTTTTTGATAAATACTTTATATTTTTTCATGAAAAGAAAATAATATAAGAATGAACATCTTATTATAAGTTGTATTATATAGAAAAAAAGAACATAGGAACAATTTGGAAATTATAGAATTTATTCCTATCAAATATCGATAGAAAGTTGTGATGGGAGGGATTATGAATAAATAATACATATAATGAGCATGGAATGTTCATGCTATTTCTTTAAAATTGGGAAAAAAATTTCTTCTACTTGATTCTAGTTGAATGGAGGATAGAAGGTAGCACATCACTATATGTAACCACTCATCTTTTGAAGGGTACAAATTCCATAGATTTGTATTGTTTATGTAGGTTCTTAGGCTTAGATTTGTGCTTTTTATGGAAAGTATTGAAATTGGTAGTTGAAGGGTAATGTAGTGAGGCTTGGTTAATAGTTAAAAATTAGTAAAGATAATCATTATTATAGGAGCATATAGGAGAAAAATTACATATGCAGTTAGACTCGTGAAGTATAGAAAGAAGTTTATCAAAGTGTAAACATTTCGAATTAACACATCATAGGAGGAATTGGAGAAATTCTATGTAATATAAGGGAATGATGATCTGTTCGTTCCTTTTTTTATATTTACAAATGAAGTTACACAGTTTTTCAAGTGAAAGAAAAAATATACAAGTTTGCAATGCTAACTATTTGAAAACTCATTTTCCAAATAATAGAGAATCGAGAATGTATGAAATTGATATACATATACTAACATAATGAGTAAAAGGTAGTTGTAGGAGTATATCTACATATTTCTTGATTATGCTGCGAAAAAAAGTCACTTGGTATGAATTCAAATATATATATATATATATATATATATTATATATATATATATATATATATATATATATATTATATATAAGTCTTAGACAAAAGTTATGGAAGAGAGGGTTCGATGAAAATTTTCATATAAATTTATATCGCCTTAAAGTAAAATGGGAAACTTTGTGTTGCCTTTCATGTAAACCATAAAATTTTAAAAGACTTGAGTCTCGGGTCAATGATGCAAAGTATGAGGTTTGGAGAAGAAACTGACATGTAGATCAACACAGGTAGAGTTAAAGTGTGGAAAAACACAAAAAATAGTCTTGAGGAAAGTCAAAATTACCCTGACACTAAATCTTACCTGAAAAAAATGATAATTGTATAAAGTTTGGTGAGAGACGTAGAGGAAATGAACTAAATAACCAAATAAAATTAGCAACGAGGAGCTTTAAATTTCACTGAGAAAGAACAGATCCATTTCCAATCATTAACTAATAAATATAAGAAAGGAATATCATAAATCTATAGGAATATAAAGAATAAACATCAAAACTTCTTAACATCGAATTTTAATACCAGCCCAAGTAAACAAATTCATGTTATATGATTGTAAATACCCAAATTTATAAAAACATGAATAAAAGGGAATTAGAAAAGGAAATAAGAAACCCCAAATTTAGGGAAAAATATGATATTGTCCAAAGACATTTTTCATGCCACACGAAAATACCAAATGACTTATGCAATTGTCCTTTGTAAGTTCGTATAGATGAAAAGGGAACAATCTAGAAGTTTAAACAACTAGAAGAATAATACAACGAGGGTGTTAGTACTTCGAAAATGAATAACCTTAGCATAATGGCTTAATTGAAATTTCGGTCTGTCTTTGAAATTGGAATTTATTTCGAAACCCCAAGATTTCTCCGAGAACGTAAGAATGTTGGTAAACTTTTTGGATACCTGTTAAAACCTACAAATTATAAATAGGTAACAATGGGATGGTATCCTTTAAATTTAAACTCAATATTAGTGAAAAATCACTTAATAAAGAAATATATACATGTATCATCATCTCGATATGGATGCCCAACCATGATACTAGGTGTAGTGAGAATAGGATGGAAGAAGAATTGTAACTTAAGGGGCATAAATAGAGCAACTCTCTAGACGCATGAGGAAGACAAACGAAATGCTAAAGAAAATGATTGAAAAGGGTAGCGTATTCATTTTGATAACACTAACTATCCTCAATTGTTGATCCTAATATTTGATCAACATCGTTAAAAAGGGCAGTCACAAAACCCATGTGCAATTCACATGATCGTCTTTGAGGTGGAGTCTTTCCATCTTGCCAAATATATAAAAAAGCCAATGTGGTGTAAAACCATCCCACATTTTCTTAAAATTAAACAAATATCAATACTTTACAAATCTCCATGACTGTCGAGAAATAAAATTGAATAGGCATATCACCATGAGATAAATATATGCAAGGGGAAAATACTTTATGGTTATGACAAAGGACAACATAAGTTTTGGAACTATTCATATGTATCGTTAAAATGTATAACAGATAATAAAGTTCATATAAAATGAGATTTTAAGCCATACTTTTGATGGCTGAAGGAATAATTGTAGGAAATAGTACCAATACAAAGTTGTAGTGCTATAGTTTAATATCTAAAATGTTCTATAGGTAACATTGAAGGAATAAGTGAGTTACCAGTATTAAATAATAGAAGCTATACCTATTGTCTCGACAATAGGCTAACCAAAAATTTGTTGGTATTGAGAAAGACGTGGGAAGAAACACAAGAACAGTCAGGGGTAAATAAAATCAAAAGGTCATATAGGGACTTTACACCTAAGTCGATTTTCTCTAAGATGTAGAACCTGTGAAAAACATATACTCATTAAGAAAATACATCAAGCGTAAAGATCAACTTTTTCAAATTTTTTTACTTGGTTCCAAACCTTAAAATATGGAGTGCGGAAGGGAAAATACAGTATCACAAGAGTAAGGATAGAATATACATTGAATAAATAGTTCTTACATATTACATGGCGTAATTAATATTCAAGCATATCTAGGGAGGAAGGTAGAACTTTGATAATGAAATCATAAGTTCTAAAATTTGCTTAATTTCTTAAGCATAGAATTAAGCACATAACGGAAAATGAATATCGAAAGGAACCCAAATAACCAAGTTCAAATTTATAATTGTATGGAAGTAAGATGCAAAATTATAGGTAAAAATGATGTGTGCCACTGTTCTATTCGCGAAAGAAGTACAGTGGAAGGGGAAATTAGCAAACCATCTAATTACAAAAAGCTTAGTTAAGCCTTATAGACTACTAATTCGAAGTAAAGTGGTACAAGAACTTACATCATGAATCATGAATACAAATTGTTTTTATGTACAAATTATTTTCAAAATGAGTTGTGCACGTTTAATCTTCTTGAGATTCAAATAGACATTATATATATATATATATATATATATATATAATAAATAAATGTTAGACACTAGAAACTAGGAGTATGTAGTGCATACATAAAATATAAGACGTTCTAAGGTATACAAATACCATAAAAAAATTATGGCTTTAAAGAGGGATTAAGAGTTACTATCCCGCAAATACAGTGTAGCACAATACAACAAGTAATCAATAAGGAGTTTTCTTGAGAAAATTTAATATTAATATTAGCTCATCTAAAACATTTCTATCTAAAACATTTCTATCAAGAAAATAGATGTTAACAACATAATTGAAGAACATCCATGTTAAAGGTTATACCCTTGTGACTGAGAATTAAATCACATGGATGTGTTTGGCATGCTTGTTCTATAGGACTGATAAGAGTTATGCAATAGCTAATAATAGAAAAATAATTTTTTTAACTTTTGATTGAGCATCTTGGTAATTGATTCCCTTTTGGACTTGGGAAGTTCGATGCTTAGATATTTGAAGACCTCAATGATTATAACAGATAGTGTGACCAATGAAAAGTTCCTAGACATGAATATATTATATATATTATATATATATATATATTATATATATATATATATATATATATGATATATATATATATATATATATATATATATATATATATATATTACAGTAGCCCTTGAAAGGGAAACTAAATTCTTGATTGGTAACTTGAAAGACAAAATGGTCCTCAGATTTATATTAAAATAATAGGTAACGATTGGTTGCTGAGTGGATACTTCAAGAGAATGTTGATGGTCACCATATATAAATGACCTGGTAAATATATGATATATACACAAGATGGAATGGGATATCACTGTAAATTGTTGTTAAAGAAAAAAAATCACAAAAATAACAAAGTATATGGAGACTATGAGTTTGAAGCTAATAGTAATAATTGCATTTTAATTACTCGCAAAAGTTAGACAAATATGAAGGCACTCAGAGATAAGGTGGAAAGAATAGAGAAACTTTCATCTTTATACTAAAATGGATAACAAAAAAGTGGGTCAAAGCTAAAATCAAGATTTAAAACATGTAATCCCTTAGGAAGAAATATAATAAACCATAATAATGGAAAATAAATACTTGGATGGCATCAATCTTGAACATTAAAATGGTCTCAAATTTGTATGGGATTAGAGATCAGTATTGTTATTTTGTTAAATAACTTAATAAATTAGATTTTTTATGAAATGAAAATTACCATAAAAGTGGTTGATTAAATGATGTAACTAGATAAACTAGAAACACTAACCGAAATTCCTAGAATAGCATAATAGAGTGAAATTTTTGGCTAAATGGTGTAGTATTAACCATGAAGGAAAAACTCCTAAACATAAATTTCACTAGTTAATGCATTCTTTGATATATATTTACACATATGTTTGTGTTGTTGAAGATGTCTGCAAGAGATGAAAACATTTATACTAACATGTTGTGTTAAGACAACACCATGTATAAATGCAAGGGGAAAAGACACCATTGTTATAAGCCGGAGTAAGATGCATATAATGTTCATAAATAACGTACAATGAGGGAAAACCTAACCCTAATAAATAACATAATGAAGAAAGGAACAAGCAAAAGAAACAAAAAAACTCAAACGAGTGAGTTAAAGGAAAATAGTGGATAATGTGCAAGAAGGAAAATGAGCGTTGTAGATCTGTAAAGTTATGTTTTGTTGTTTTGACAATGAAACCTCAGTATGTCTAGATACTCGTTAATTCTTTATGTTGGTATTGTGAATTCCTTATTTCTTTTCCACATAATTTTGTGCGCTTGGGGAAAGGTAAGGAAACGATGGTAAAACAATCAGGATGGACTTCACTAAGTCCACATCGGAGTAAAATTAATAGTAATATAACAACCATGAAAGTAGTTTAGACAATATATTGTCCTACACTTAAGTATGCATAATATATGCATATAAGATATGATGGTAGGAAAATAACGAGATAAAATAGAATGTTGCAAGTAGTCCATTAATTGTTATTAGCTTTGTGTAAGGGATTTCAAAGGAATTTGTGAATTACATATTTTGAATTCTAGTGTCAATTCCATATCTTGAAGTCCACATTAAGTAGATTCCATTTCACTGGCATAGCACAGAATAATTATATCAAAGAACTGATTGTAATCTTGTAGTGATATACTAATGTGATTGACATTCTTGGGTGCATGTAAATAGCTTTGTCGGGTGCATGTTGATCATCCTTTATTGGGATGCAAGAAAGAAAAGGGAAAGAACATGTTTATCATGTATTAAACCATGCAAGAAAACAAGCATGAAATGAAAGAAACGAGTATATTTTACTCTGGAACTGAGCCATCACTCAAAATAAAGTGTAATGGAAGCACTTTAGTAATAAAAAAACTATTGTGGAAATGAAAGAAGGAATGTAGGAGGCAGTTCTTTCGCATATTTATAAAATATGGAATCAAGGAAACACCAAGGATGGTGTTTATTTAAAGGGTTGGAAGATGTAAAACCTCGATGGCTCTGGCTTTTGAACATTTACTATTTTTAGACATCAACTACTATTGGATTTAATGGTGATGGAAGCCATGGTGGAACTTATGTGATGATCTAATTATTTTATTATTAATTGAGTTAATAATGAAGTTACTTGGGAACAAATAAGCAAAGAGCACTAGAGATTACAAGACTTCTTTCCATCTTAGAAAAAAATTTTGGTGGTTAAGTCCACATTATGGATCTTCCCTAAAAGTCTCCTAAAAATCCCTAGGAAAAAATATTAAAAGAAATTAGATTACGATAATGGTAGAGAAATATTATGTTAATCACTTAATTGGAGAAAAATTCTATGTGGGTTGGAATAAAGCAGTACGGGATAGAAAGGTGTGATTCAAAGAAAAATAAAATAATATTATCTGAAAAAGCTAATACAAAAAAGCCTAGGAAAAAGGCGGACAGACTTTAAAGAAAGTCACTGCTAAAAATATGTTGGGAAGAAATCTATAAAAGAAGCCACTTAGGAACCAAAGAGGGGAGGATTCTGGGAGGAAATAAGGTCTTAGCTCAGGGGGAACTATTGGAGATGGTTCATGGTTAGGTGGAACATGCTCTGTTCCTAAATATTTCCAAAGAAGTACAATAGTTAGATGAGATTCTATTTCACCTATTCTTATTGATTTTCCCAATTGATTATTAATATGAAAAAATGAAATAACGTGAATAGATATGCCTAAATTATGTTATATGTGAGTTACAGTTCTACATGTGTACATGAATTATTATTAATTTAGTTATGCATGCTTAATTATTATAATTTAATTAACATATTAGATGCGATATATTATGCTAAAGACACCTTATGTCATGTTGTAGAGTTTACATAAACATTTATGAGAAGGAACTTCATATATACTAGGTGATACAGGCATGCATTAAATAATTAAGTGTAAAATAATTTCTTAGCATGATATTACAAAGGATTTATATGCATTTACACTTAGATTAGAGAAGAAGACAGATAAATTTGCATGACGTGAATTAGGTGGCATGTGATGGTTCTTTTGCGTGGCTCAGAAAAAGAAAGAAATATGAAATCTTTGATGAATACATTATATTGTTTCACAAAAACAAATAATATAAGAATGAGCATCTTATTATAAGTCGTATGATATAAAAATGAAAAATAGAGGTACGATTTGGAAATCAGAGAATTTATTCCTATCAAATATCAACAGAAAGTTGTTATGATAGGGATTATGAATAAATAATCCACATAACGAGCATGGAATTTTCATTATATTTCTTTAAAATTAAACAAATAAATTCATCTCTTTGATTCTAGTTGAGTGGATGATAGAAAACAGTGCATGTCTATATGTAACAACTTATCATTTTAACGGTACAAATTCCACATATTTGTATTCTTTATGTAAATTATTAGGCTTAGATTTGTATTTTTTTTTGGGAAAGTATTGAAATTGGTACTTGAAGAAAAATTTAGTGAGGCTTGGTTAATCGATAAAAATTAGTAAAGATAATCATTATTATAAGAGTTTACAAGACAAAAAATACATATTCAAATATACTAATAAAGTATAAAAAGAAGTTTATCAAAGTGGTATACATTCCCAATTAACACACCATAGGAGGAACTGGAGAAATCGTATGTAAACTAAGAAAATGACAATATGTCGATTTAAAATTTACTAATGAAATTACACCGTCTTCCAAATGAAAATAATAATATACAAGTTTGTAACTCTAACTACTTTAGAACTCATATTCCAAATAAGAGAGAATTGAGAACGAATGAAAGTCATATACATATATTAACGTAAAGAGTCGAAAGTTGTACTACCAATATATCTAAATTTCATGACTATGTCACCTGCTATGACTTCAAGAATAAAGATACATTTATGTATAATAAAGAATATATATATATAATATATATATATTATATATACATATATATATATATATATTATTAATTAATTAATTAATTAATTAATTATAGTATTACACATAAGTTATGGAAGAGAAGGATTGGATGAACATTTTCAGATAGATGTATATCACAAAAAGGAATTATCCGCACAACTAATTAAGGTTGACACCATAGTAATTGCAACGACCCTCGTTGGATTACAATCAAATATTGGTTAAGTAAAGTGACAAACCTTATGTTGGTTTTCCGAAAAAACATAAACTTTAAAAAAACTTCAGTGGTCAATCACGTGAAGTATGAGTTTTGGTTGAGAAACTGACCTGTAGATCAACTAAAGTGGAGTCAAAGCATGGAAAAACAGAAATAGTGCTCTCAAGGAAAGTCAAAATTACCCTGACACTAAATCTTACCTGAAAAATAAAACGAGAATTGTAGAATGTTCGGTAAGAGACAGAAAGGAAATGAAATCAATAACCAAATAAAAATAGGAAGTTACCTAATAAATAACATATCCATTTCTAGTTATTAGCTGTAAAAAATAAAAAAATAAGATTATAAGTGTAGAGGAATAGAAATAATAAAAATCAAATTCTAATATCAACGCAAGTAAAAAAAAATGGATTATATAACCATATGTATCAAAAGTTATAAAAATTTGAATAACAATGAAATTAGAAAAGAAAATAAGAAACCCCAATTCCAAAAAATAGGAAATTAGAAGAAAATATAAAAAGAAATCAAAATGTATAAAAATAACTAATATAAAAAAAAATTAATTTTTTATTTAAATTAATCATGGTCAAGTATGGTCCAACCAATAATGGTCAATATGAAAATCAATCATGGTCAACCATAATCCAATGTTGCATTGTGACAAAGATTGTGTCAATATAAAAATTGTACGTGGTCAACCATGGACAACCATGTTTATTTGACGGTTTATGATATTTATCTTAGGGTTTATATACCTTGGGTTTATAATAGGATTTTATGAATATGAAAACCAATTACAGTCAAGCATTCTCAACCGTGGTCCAATGTCGCATTGTGACAAAGCTTGTCTCAACATGAACATCAACGATGGTCCAATGCCAGATTGTGGTAAAGATTGTCTCGACGTTTTAATCAATGATGGTCAACCATGGTCAATAACCCCGGTGACATTGTGACAAAGGTTGTCTCTTGGTACAACATCAGATTGTGACAACTAGGGTCATCCATGATCAACCATTGTGCAACATCGCATTGCCACAAAGATTGTCTCAATATGAAAATTAATGATGGTCAATCACAGTGAACCATTGTCCAACCTGACATTGTAAGAAACATTATATCAATATGAAAATAATTTGTGCTCAACCATGGTCAACCATGTATATTTTACGATTTAAAATATTTATCATAGGGTTTATTATATGTGTCCCTTGGGCTTAATATTATTTCCTTTGGTTTTTAATATTAATTTCTTGGGTTTATAATATTTATCTTATTGTTTATATACCTTAGTTTTATAATATTAATCCCTTGGGTTTAATATTATTCTCTTGATTTTATAATACTTTGTGGTTCTAGAATTTTTCCCTTCATTGATAATATCAATCTCTTGGGTTTATTAATCAAAGCATTCATATCCATTGGATCTATCAATCACTTGGTCCAATGTCACATTGTGACAACCATCATCATCCATGGTGAACCATGGTGAACCATGATTCATCATCGCATTGTTACAAAGATTACATCAATACGAAAATAAATCATGGTCAACCATGGTCCAATGTCGCATTCTGGCAAAGGTTGTCTTAATATGAAAACCAACCATGATTAACCATGGTCCAACATCACATTGTGACAAATATTGTCTTGACATTACAATCATCATGGTCAACCATGGTCGATAACCTTGGCCACATTGTGACAAAGATTATCTTTTGTTGGAACATCATTGTTACAATGATGGTGCAATATCACATTGTGACAAAGATAGTCTCAATATGAAAATCAACAATGGCCAACCATGGCTAGCCATTTTCATACGCTGCATTGTGCCAAAGGTTGTCTTAATATGAAAATCAATCATCGTCAACCATATTCCAATGTCTCATTGTGAGAAAAATTGTGTCAATATGAAAATCATTTGTGATCAACCATGGTCAACCATGTTTATTTTAGGGTTTATAAACCTTGGGTTTATAATATCCTTTTCTCAATAGGAATATCAATCATGGCTAGCCATAGTCCAATGTTTCATTATGACAATGATTGTCTCAATATGAAAATCAACCATGATCAACCATGGTCCAACGTCGGATTATGACAAGGAGTGTCTCGACATTACAATTAATCATGGTCAATAATGGTCAATTATGGTCAACCACGATCAATAACCATTATCACATTGTGAAAAAGATTCTCTCTAGATCCAATGTCACATTGTGTAAACCATGATCATCCACGATAAACCATGGTACAACATCACATTGTGACAAAAATTGTCTCAATATGAAAATCAACCATGATCAACCATGGTCCAACGTCTTATTATGACAATGATTGTCTCGATCTTACAATCAGTCATGGTCAACCATAGTCATAGTGTGCCAAAGGTTGTTTAAATAAGAAAATCAATAATGGTCAACCATAGTCCATTGTATCATTTTGACAAATATTATGTCAATATGAAAATCATCCATGTCAAGCATGTTTTTTTTAGGGTTTATAATATTTTTCTTAGGGTTTATATTCCTTGGGTTTTTAATACCCCCCCCCCCCCGGGTGTTTAGTATTCCCTTTGGTTTATAATATATATCTTAGGCTTTACATACATTGGTTTTATAATATTAATCATTTGGCTTTAATATTATTCCCTTGGATTTATAATACCTTGGGGTTTTAGAATAAATTCCTTGGATTTATACTATTAACCCCCTGGGTTTATCAATAAAAGTGTTCATATACTGTGGGTTTATTAATCCCTTGGTCAATCATCACATTTTGATAAAGATTATCTCAATATGAAGATCAACCATGGTCAACCATGACCAACCATTCTCAAACGTCACATTGTGCCAAACACTATGTCAATAAGAAAATAAAGCATGGTCAACCATATTTGAATGTCACATTGCCAGAAAGATTGTGGAAATATGAAAATCATATGTGGTCAACCATGCTTAGGTTAGGGTTTATAATATTTATATTAAGGTTTATATATGTTGTATTTATAATAGCCTTTTATCAATATGAAAACCAAGCATTGTCAGCCATGGTCGAATGTCACATTGTGACAAATATTGTCTCAATACAAAAATGAACAATGATTAACCATGGTCCAATGTCAGATTGTGAAAAAGATTGTCTCGACATTACAATCAATCATAGTCAACCATGGTCAATAATCGTGGGCACATTGTGACAAATATTATCTCTTGGTTCAATGTTAAATTTGACAGCCATGGTTGTCTATGGTCAACCATGGTCCAACGTCAGATTGTGAGAAAGATTGTCTCAAGAAGAAAATCAACCATGCTTAACCATGGCCAACCATTGTACAATGTCACATTGTATAAAAGGTTGTCTTAATATGAAAATCAATCATGGTTAACCAGAGCCCAACATCGCATTGTGATAAAGATTATGTCAACATGAAAATCATCCCTAGTCAATCATGTCTAACGATGTTTATTTTAGGGTTTATAATATTTAACCCTTGAGTTTAATATTTTCCCCTTCGGTTTTTAATATTAATCCCTTACGTTTATAATATTTCTCTTAGGGTTTATGTACATCGGTTTTATAATATTAATCCCTTGGGTTTAATATTATTCCCTTGGGTTTATAATCCCTTCGATTTATAATATCAATCCCTTGGATTTATAATATCAAACCCTTGGTACAAAATCACATTGTGACAACCATGGTTGTCAATAGCCAACTATGATCCAACGTCGCATTGTGAGAAATATTATCTCAATATGAGAATCAATTGTGGTCAACCATGTCTATTATAGGGTTTAAAGTCACATAGTGACAAATATTATCTCTTGGTCCAACATTGCATTGTGTCAAACGTTGTCTCAATATGAAAATCAATCATGGTAAACTATAGTCCAATGTTTGATTGTGACAAAGATTATGTAAATATGAAAATTATTCATGGTCAACCATGGACTACTATGATTATTTTAGGGTTTATAATATTTTTCTTAGGGTTTATATATCTTCAGTTTATAACAGGATTTTCTCAGTATGAAAATTAACCATGGTGCAACGTCGCATTGTGATAAAGATTGTCTCGACCTTATAATCAATCATCGTCAACCATGGTCAACCATAGTCAAATTGTGACAAAGATTGTCTCTTGGTTCAACGTCACATTATAATAACCATGGTCATCCATGGTCAACCATGGTGCAACATTGCATTCTAATAAATATTCTCTGAATATGAAATCAATGATGGTCAAGCATGGCCAACCATTGTCCAACATCACATTGTGACAAATATTGTGTCAATATGAAAATCATTCATGCTCAATCGTGGTCAACCATGTTTATTTGAGGGTTTATATTATTTATATTATGGTTTATATACCTTGGGTTTATCATATTTATCCCTTGGGTTTAATATTATTCCTTTGTGTTTATAATCCATTAGCTCTTTAATATTAATCATTGGGTTTATAATATTTATCTTAAGGTTTATATGCCTTGGGCTTTTTATATTAATCCCTTGGGGTTATGACATCTTGGGGTTTTAGAATTAATTCCTTGGGTCTATACTATCAATCCCTTGAGTTTATGAATCAAAGCGTTCATGTCCCTTGGGTTTGTCTACCCCTTGGTCCAATGTCACATTGCGACAACCATCATCATCCATGGCCAACCAATGTCCAACGTCTCATTCTGAGAAAGATTGTATCAATATGAAAATCAGCCATGGTCAACCATATTTATTATAGGGTTTATAATATTTATCATTTATTAACAATAAAT